>PVIJ01008552.1:0-73290 GCA_004024925.1 Scalopus aquaticus
GACTATAGGGAGGCGGGGTGGGAGAGAGACACTCAGCGGTGGGGGAGGGGGGAGGGGAGGATAAGGGCACAAAATGGAAGAGAGGAGAATACAGGGGACCATGGAGATGGATCACGGGTGAATTGGTGGTGGGCTGCCCAAGGGGAATACAAAATGTAAAAGACACAAATAACAATAAAAAAAAATGGAAAAAAAAAAGTTATCGTATGTCTCTTTCATATGGACAGCATGCACTACAGGATAGATAGAAGTCAGTTTCCATTGTGCGGAAGCACAGTCTTAAGACTCAGTTTCGAAAAGTCTAGAAACAGTCTCCGTTCTTGTGGGTGATGAGTGATTTCTAAGGCATTCATGAGGCCCTCAATATTGGAACAGAATACCAGAGTCCTTTCCTTTCTGAAGAAAGGCTCCAACTGCTGGTGGAGCTTTCGATAGAAAGTCATTGTGACATCTTCTTCTAGAAGATTCCATTGTTGGAGTCTTGATGCTAGCAATTCTGCCTTGTTCTTGGATAAGTCCATATCACGAAACAGGTCACTTATTTCTTCCTGTGTTAGTCTGTGTGGGGTTGATGATGCACCACATTGAAAATCTGGATCACTGCATGCTGATGAAACAGGAGAACAGGTCGGCTCACCCTTGTCCTCATCGGATGAATCAAGAGAATATTCTGCTGGAGGTTGTGAAATAAGAAGTCCCTCACCATGTGGAACTGGTCTCAATGCAGACGGAATATTTGGGTCAACTATTCTCGACTTCTTTAGCTTTGTTATTCCACCAGAAAGAGGAGGAACCAAGCAGAAGTAACAGTCTTTGATGTAGTTGCTTGTCTCTCTCCACACCATGGGAATTGCAAATGGCGTTGATGGTTTTTTGCCATTTAACCACATGAAAGCTATATTGTACATGTAGCACAGCATATATGCGGAGCCAAGGCTTGTTTTGGTCACCAACCTTGCATCCAAAGTAAAGATGATAAGCCTTCTTCACTGAAAAAGTGATACTTTCCTTCTGGTTGGCAAATGTCACTTCCGCACAAATAGAGCAGAAATTGTCCACACTATTAACACACTTTTGAGGCAGGACTGTTCTGTATTGTGCCTAAATGGATAAAATAATAACAGTTCTATGTCACAGTAGCTTGAACTGTCTCGCGGGAAGTCTGAAATCTTTTCAGTGCTCAGCCTTTCCAACAGGGCTTTCTATAGTGCACTGCTGACGTCAGCTTCCTTCAGCAGCCGCCTGGCAGTAGTATCGCATTGCATCAGAAAATGATGCAATCAACTCTGGATGATGTGTGCATGATGGTATTGTGCAATGTGATGCAATAGTACATCATTCTAAGCTGATTTAGGATATTGTTGCAGTCCTACTGGATAGATTTACACTGTGAAACATAAAATGAATTATATGAAATATCTTCAAAAGGAGAGCTAATAAAAAAATTTCAGGGTTATATTCATATTCAGCACACCAAGATACTACAGATTAGGGCCTTTTTAAGTCAGCAACGATCTCAGTGTTGACCAGTGTTATTTATTCAGCGGTTTTATCATAAAATCAGTGTAAAGGGTTGGATTGTTCTTGTTTCTTCTGGGTGTGAATCACAGCCCCTGCAGTTTAGCCACGTGCTTTATGTCCAACTCTCGGTATACGGAGGCTACTGTTTCATGCTTTTTATTTTCCTTTTCTTCGTGGAAAACTGAACAATCTTTACACAAACATCTGTGCTTTATAAATCTGAGACAAGAGGTTTCCATACCCTACAAGTTACCTCTTTTTAAACATTTAGATGAACGGTGTATTCATTTGCTAGGGCTACTATAACAGTGTGCCCCAAACCGGGAGTCTTAAACAACAGAATTTTAGTGTCTGACAGCCCTGGAGTCGGAAATCAAGTATGAAATGAAGGTGCGGGCAGGCCAGTTCTTGCCCCCCACTTCTAGCCTCTGTCCTGGTGGTGGGTCGTTGTCTCTCTGCTTCTGCTCCGCTGGAGGTGGGTCTGTCTCTGCGTCCAGTTTTCCCCTTCTTATAAGCACGCCGGTCATACCGGACTAGGGCTCACCCTCCTGAATTCATTTTCACTGGATAATCTCTGCAGTATCTCTAATATTATTTCTAAATAAGCCGCAAGACTGGGGTTAGGATCCAACACGACTTTCAAGAGGCATGTCATTCAGCCCACAGCAGAGGGGTAGAGTTTTCCCTGTTAGGGTTGAGTGGGGAACAGAATGGTGATGATTCCTCCCGGCTCAGACGGCTTCTGGTGTTGGGTTCCCTCTCCCGCCTCGTTCGCCATCCCCCAGGCAGGGAGCCTGCTTGTGCCTGGTCTTTCTTGCTGGAGAGTTGCTCCAGGCGCACCCTTAACTTGGTGAGCTTTGAGTGTTTGGGTGACTCTGCACTCCTCATCTAAAAAGTGTGTTTATACCTGTTTCCTTCCCTTTCTTCCTCCCACCTCCCCTGATTTTTTTCCTACAGTGAGCGGTTGTGGGTCTGCCCTTCTCAGTTGTCAGCCATGTCATTTTCCAGTTTGTTTTTGCCTGTCTGTGCCCACACTGTGGACTCTAAGAGGTCGACTCATGGGCGCACTGCAGACACTGCCCTGAGGTGCATCACCAGTCTGGCAGGGCACTGGCCGGCTGGGCCTTCCAGCTCCACGGGGCAGATGTGGACAAGCAGACAGATTATCTCTGAGCAAGACTCTTTTGCAAAGAAACCACCATGATTTTGTCTATTTTCCTCTTGCTTTGAGTAAGACAAAAAAAATGCGGGAATTCTGAATGTTCGTCATTTGGTCCTGAAGGGAGAAGGGAGTTAGTAATTCCCTGTGGTGTTGGGGGACTCTCAGGTCTCCCTCCTCACAGCTCCCTGAGACAGTCCTTTTGCTCTTCTCTTCTCTGCTCCCCACTGCCTCTTTCCCAAGGAAGGCTGCATGGGTCCTGATTGGGGGGAGCCTGTGTCCTGGATCAGGGAATTCTGACCTCAAGGAGCCTTGGGAAGGCAGTATGGGGCGCCTCTTGTTCTCTTGGCTCCTGTTCCCTTAGCAGGCCTGTTCTCCAGGGACGCTGTGCATACTTGGTGCTTCCAGAGTCTGATACACTTGCCGGGTGTGGCAGGGCTGTGTCTGCTCTCCAACTGTGATTTGTGGGTAAGTGCGCAGGGCTTTCCGGGGCCCCTGCTACCTGCAGGTTGGAAAAGGGAGCTGCAGCTTCTGTTTGCTGGCCAAGGTCCCTCCTGTCCAAACCCAGTCCAGCAGGCAGCACTGTGCTTTGAGACTTACTTATCCCTCCAGGTGACGCTAGCACAGTGGTCACCTTTTGGCTTCTTTATCTGGTGGGCACCCTTTGGCTACCCTGGGGAGCACCTGGAAGAGAGAGAGGTTAGAGCTTGAGTGGGTGACTTCCTGGGTGGGGCTTCGAGAAACATTTCAGGAAGGGAGTGTATGTGAGATGCTTCAGTTGCAGACTTTCAGGCTGCTTCAGTCCAGCAAGTACCAGTGATAGTTCCAGATAGTTCCAGTAGTTCCCTCCCACCTTCCCGGGGGCATCCACACCTGCTCTCTTAATGAGTGTTCTCAGGAGGTGTGGGTAGCATGGTCGCCACCCAGAGAGAACACTGTCAACTTTGTTTTACATTCTGACATAAAGCATTTCATTCATAAACATTATATATATTACATCTATAATTCGCAAAGCCTAATAACAAAATGAAAGACTCATGATCCCGCACCCAACGTGTGCAATAAACCACTCCCAATTTTCACAGTGCTCCCTTGGACTCCTGTTGTGTGATGCTGCCCCACCTCTGCCTCTTGGGAGGTTACCCCTATCTTGATGGTATTTGTCATCCCTCACACATCTTTTAAAGTAGCTTTCAGCACCTATCTATCTATCTATCTATCTATCTATCTATCTATCTATCTATCTATCTATCTATCTATAAATAGCATATCTTGAGTTTTATAGAAACTGGCATTATAGCCTTTCGAGCTTCATTTAAATGCCACATATTGTCCTGAAAGGTAAAAAGCAAATCTGTGCCCTTAAACACAGATTCTCACCACTGCAGATAGTGACTGTTTTCTCAGGTAGCACCTCCTGGAGTCAGGAAAGAGGCCGGCTCCCCCCACAGAATGCAGCAGTGACTGTACAGGAGAGGGGGTGAGGGGGGCAGCCTGCAGCTGAGTTACTGGAATTACATTGGGGGGCTCCAGAGGAGGCAGGCCCCTGAGGTGTTGTGGGCGCCTTGGAAGCAGATGGACCAGACTGTGACTCCAGGGAGAGCAGGGAGGCATAAAGGCAGGGTGCTGATGTGGGGCCGACGGAGCACTCGGGGCCGGCTGCGGGCGCAGGGCCGTGCGGCATGGGCGTCTGGAAGGTGGCGCTCTCGCGTCGGGCTTCCTTCAGCAGGCAGCTGGGCACTCCCGGTGGTTGGACAGGGTCTCGAGCACCAGAGAATAGCCACCTTTCCTTCTGCCTTCGTTACCCAGCAGCTGTTTACTGAACACCTACTGTGTGCTGGTGTGTGTGTGTGATGTCATTCCGGGATAAGACAGTGACTAAGACCTCTTCTGCTCTTACCTACTCCAAGGTCCAGTGGGAAGTCCGCTGTTGTTAGTTAGCTTTTGCTAAATTGTGCTGTGGTGATGTCGGGAGGCAGGGACAAATTCCTCACCCCTCACCCAGCAGCTTCTCGGACTGGATGAGTAATCAAAAAAGCGTCAGACTGCTTAGCACAGGAAGAATCAATTTCATAACTTCCACAGGGGAGCTACAGTGGTGATACAGACCCCAATTTTGGCCACAGAGAATGGGGGATAGATCTTGAGTTAAAGGACTTGAGGTGTCATGGAGAGAAGAGGATTTCACATGACTGGAAGTGGTGACCTTATAAGGTGGGCTGCTCAGATTGAGAGGACATGTCCACAGGCAAACCTGTAGCTGATACCCCGCCCCATTCTCCTAGTAGACCTAGTAGACCCCTACATTCTCCTAGTATTAAAAAAGGGAGCAGTGGCTGTTCCTTTGATTAAGGAAGGGGCAAAAGCTTGGTGAGTAAGGGTGGCTCTCTTCTTCAGTTAGGGAAGGGGAAGGATTGAGACAAAGACTGAAGCTTCTCCTCAAGCCTTTAGGGCTTTCGTTGCTCTTCACTAAGTGACCAGCAGACCAGAGCAGGGAGTCTCCGAAAGACCAGGTCTGAGACACTCAGGGTGATCTGATTCGGGGACCTTCGGTGGCGGATGATCCACACACCTCAGGGACTCGCAGCCACAAGCACGACTTCCCTGTCTGTGCGGCGTGTCAGCCGTGGGCTCGCGTCAGCTCCCTTCCGTGTGTTCTGCATCCCAGGCAGGAAGAGCAGCCCTTGTCTGGGACATGGCGTGTCACGGCAGAGGGGAAAGAGCAGGCGCCCGAGCCTAGCGGTGGCGCCTGAAGCATCTGCTCCAACCGCTCCCCTCATTTCACCGCCCAGAGCAGGCCACGTGGCCAGGGCTGACATTGGGGGGGGGAGGCCCGTCCTATGCGGCGGCGCAGGCCTCAGGACGCAGGGCTGTGAGTGAAGGTGGGATCCTCTTTCAGGGAGGCCAGAGCATGCATGGGAAAGCGTGCAGTCCGCGCAGACTCAAACAGGCAATTACAGTAGCACTGGGCAAAACTTAATATTAAGTAAATATGATCATGTTGACTTTATGAAATAAATGTACATGTCTGAAAAATGTCCTAAATTAGCTTCCTGGATTCTTTTGAGAAAAGAGAACCTCTCATGTGAGGCAGAAGGTTGTTCCAGAGAGCTGGCCCCTGTGAGCAGGAGGAGGAAGGGCTGGCCTCGGGGTCTCACTCCGTCTTGGGGCTGGGGCATTATCTGTGTTATTTGGAAAGGTGCTTCTTAGACTGGGGCGACTCAGCAACCTCCACCCAGCTTTCCTCTTGGCTTCTCTTTCATCCATGTAGATCGTCTGTGGGCATGTCCCCTGCCTGGGGTTCGCTTTTGTGTTCCACCCCATGGACACCATGTCGCACCTCATCTGAGCGTCTCCTCCACGTGGCTTTAGGAGGACATGCTCTTTGGTGCTTCATCTAATGATGAAGTGATGTTGGAGACTTGACCCTGGCAGGGAAGGCCGCCCCTTCCTGGGAAGGGCTAGACAACTCCTGCTACCACCCTGGACACATACCAGTCCCATAACAAAAGGGAACAAAGGGAGAATGCATCAAGAGGACTGGATCAAAATGTGGTACATATACACAGTGGAATACTATTCAGCAATCAAAAAGATAAACTCATGCCATTCACAGCAACATGGATGGAGCTGGAAGGGATTATGCTCTGTGAAATTAGAAGGCAAAAGAAAAATATTGGGTGATTTCACTTAGAGAAGGATATCGGAGAACTGAGTAAGGGATCAGGAAAAAAAAAAAAACTAGCAGGCAAACTATAAATCACAGACATGAGCAGGGGTGGGGGAAAAGGAATCAAAACAGAGTTGGGACAAACATAAGGGGCTTTGATGATGGTTCTTGGGTGCCGGGTGGTGGGAATTTTATAGGGACTATACCTGCGAGGAGAAATCAAACATTGTATTTAAAAAAAAAAAAAAACGCCCACACACCAATGGGCTGTTTGTTGCTCTCTTGCTTCAAGGGGAGCCAGCGAGTGTGGTGGCAGTGGGGGTTCCAAGACAGTGGCTGTGGCCACTTGCAGCCCTGCCTGACATGCTCTTCACCCCGGTTTGGTGATGGGACTGGGACCGAGTAGCTCTGGCTCTTACAACGAGCCCAAATTCATCTATACTCGTGTGTTGCTTAGCAAGCGCTACTACCCCTTTTCAAAGAAACTTATTTGTGTTTTCCAAGGGCAGGGACTGTATCTCTTCTCTTCTTTCTTTGAAAACATACCCCATGGCACCTGATTTAAGAACCACACGCACAGTGGGTGCCTAGTAAATCTGGCCTCCCTCTGCCTTTGAACCTCCACTCCATGTAAACACGGTTCTGGGCCTGTGGGCCTTTGCAGAACCCTGATTACAGTCTGGCCTCAATCCTGAGAATTTTACACGTAGAAAGAGAGTGAACTCTTGTATAATTCAGATCCAGGCCAATAGTGAAAGGGCATAATTTGCCACACACAGTGCAGTACCGGATTGTTCTCCTGAGCCCCACTTGCGTGACAAAACCGGTGAGGTGGACCCTGAATACTTAGCCCAGAGTCACACCTGACCTGGGAGCTGGCTCCAGCCCTCTCAAGCATCATAGGCTTTTGAAGTTATTTAACCTCTCTGAGCTTCAGTGGCTTATTCTGTAACATAGGAATGAATAATAACAATGCTGTTTCCTGTTGTGGTCTCCTTCTTTTCTTGGTCTATTAAGACATACAAATAAAGAACTGGCAGAAAGTGGTCAAAAGATTATCATTATTACTGAAAGTGGGATAAGAAGGGGGTGACTTTTGAGTTTCTGATACTGAGTCCTGCAGTTCAACTCCACCCACTCTGGGGCTAACTAGACAACCACAGGCATCCTCCAGGAGACTCAGAGCCCCCATATAAAACTTGGTTTGGGGTGGCTGATGCCAAAGCATTCACTCCTCATCCACGCCCAGTGGGAAGGGGCCGGGCCTCACACACCCATCCAGACTTACCACATAGTGTTATTCCACCCCACCCGCCAAGAGTGTGGGTGCAGCCACTCTGGGCAGGTGTGCTGCACTGGCAGAGCCCCTCACCTGGGAGGAAGGAAGTGTGGGGAAGCCGCCTTCTGCTGTGAAGTGGCTGTCCTTGTGAACTCGGGGGGCTCCATGGATGTACCGTTTCCTAGGAAAATTTTCCTTTGGTTACTATTAAATTGACCATTCATTAAAGTAAGCCTTCCGGGATGGGTCAGCCTGTACATCTGGGAAAAGCTACGAGACCATTTCTCATGACGTGCTCTGTGATTCAGACCTTTCACTGAGATGACTCGTTCTCCGTCTCTGCTCCCCTGAGCTGTGGTAAGAGGGGCACTGGCTGCTTCCTCAGGAGGCCGCTTAAAGTTCTGCTTGGCTGTGTCTTAAGGCTGGTTCTGTTTCTCTTGCAGTGCAAGTTGGAGTTCCATGCTTGTTCTACTGGCAAAAGCCTCACCACCCTCTGTGATGGGCCCTGTCCCTGTCTCCCGGAGCCTGAGCCGCCAAAACACAAGGCAGAAAAGAATGGTGAGTGGGGTGGACCTCGGGAAGGAGGGACGGGCGGCCAGGGAGGCTGCCAGGGCCAGCTCTGCCCACGTGCCAGGAACGCGTGTTTACCAGGCTGGCTGTCCTAGCCGATGTGGAGACTTTGCGGATCTTCCGCTTACTAAGGGACTCTCAATTGAGCTGCCTTCAGCTACCGTCACACATGGTAGCTGAGAACATGAAGAGCTGAGAGTCTGAAAAGAATTCTGTTAGACCGAGACATGCGCTTGGTTCTTCTAGAGGTCATACTGGCTAAGGGTAGGGAGGGCAGCTTTTTCAGCTTCCAAGACGAGGGTCTGCCTGGCCAGGATAGATCTTGGCCTTCCTGAACTCTCATCTCTAGATTCTTTAACTTCTCAAGGCCAGCTTTCAAAACAGAGACTGCAGAGATGTCACAACAGTGGAGAGTCGCCCCCTCTAAAGCATTTCTTTATTAATATATTCTGCTTGGAAGGCGGCACAGAGCCAGGGGACACATGAAAGGGGGTGAAAGGGGGGCAGCTTTCTCTTCCATGGCCGAGAGCAGCCGGAAAGGTCAGGCTTATTTGGATGTTTTCACGATGGAGAAAGTAATGCCTTCCCACTGGTCTTGGCCCCTCCTAAGCTTCCTTAATGAGCCCAAGACGGATGTTTGCATTTGCCTTCTGTGGAGTAGGACTGTCTCAGCTGAGACTGGCGAGTCCATGGAAAATGCCACGTGTGTGCGTGTATGTGTGTACGTGCGCACACATGCACACACACATGCGCATGCCTTGTAAAACCAGCAGCTATTTGTTATGAAGGAGAAGGAACAGGCCAAGTGTTTATCCACTTGCTGCTTCGTAAGCTGCGTTGTCCTTTCCAGGGCACCTAGATGACGATGTTCAAGTCTCAGTTTGTTCATGGTGGTGACTGGGAATGTTGTGTTTAAAGTCTCTTTGGGAAGTTTAAGTTTGGACGTGGAGGCACATGGTAAGCCACACAGCAGCGGGGTCCCGTGCAGTCTCCCCGTTGATCAGCAACGAGCGGATCCTATTGCACTTTGGCCTGATTCATTTGTATGTCTGCGGTGAGAGTTTAATATCCATAAGCCTCCTTGTGGTACCATCAGAAGATTTAAAGCCTTGTGGTATTTAGCAACTACAAAGTCCAGAAAATTAACTTCTATCTGGAAATTTCTTAAGAATTTCTTAGGAAGTTTGAATAGTCTCAGTTACTCTGGCACATTGGTTTTTGGCTCTTACTTGCTCTTCCATTCGGAGGTTAGGACACCAAACTGAAAAACTTGTCTCCACCATATTACCAATAGTTTCTGTTAGCAGGGGTGACTAGGTCTCTCTTCAAGGTCCTCCCAGACTGCTAAGGTTTCCTAATTTTCCATGATAAGGGAACAGACCAGTTTTCCAGGAGGGTGCTGTGGTTCCAAATGAAGTGCAACCCCTGTTTCTTAATGGGGGGCTTTTCATACCCGATTAAGGCAGGGCCTTAACTGTATCGCCTGTTTATTCATTTATTTGTCAGTAAAATTAGGACACATTTTTAAACTTATGTAAGTAACTGCATTGTCATTAAAAGCATGACCCAGAAAAAAATGGTGTTTCCTGAATTCTGAATGGTCAGTGAAAACAAGATTACCATTTAAAAGGGCTTGTTTTCGAAATGTTTGTAAAAACACAGACAACTCAGTTAATAGTGAGAGAGAGGGCAGGAAGAATCGGAAAGGGGTTCATTATATATCTGTCAGAAATAACACCAGTGAAAAATAATGCCAACAGTATTCCAAAGCAATCAAAATTATATGTCCCTTCAGTCCCATGTAATTATTTTTCGTTCTACTGGCTCTTGGGTCAGCAGTTTGCTTTGTGAAGTCATCCAGCTCTGGGCTAAAATGAGTCCTGGAACTGCCTACTCCATTCTCTAAATCTCTGGCAATTGTCTAAGAAGTACAGCGGGATCCTGTACCAGTGAGTGTGTTGCTTGAAGTACTGATCATGCGTGGTGTATATCTTTCCATGAGATTAGGTCCTTCTTCATTGGAGACCTAGTTCCTAGGCTGTGAATTATAACAGTTTTCCTGAAAGTGTGACAGGAAGCATAAATTTCCTGTTGGTAATCAGACTGAGTGGCTATGGTTAATTTATCACATAACTAATAATGTTCTTATGAGGTGTGTAGGATGCCCTTCTAGGGAGTGATGTGTAACTATTTAATACAGATGTGATGTGTGTTTCCTGGGAGGACAGGACATATGCTGGGCAGTGAGGGCATTGATAAAGCTCCAAGGCGATTATGTAAAATGAAACATTTAAACTAAGAGTGCCTTACCTGGACCAAAATCAGTCAAGGAAACACTGACCACCTTCTGTGACCTGACCACTCTTTGCAGGCTCTCAGAGTAGTTCGTGAAAGGCAGTGAGTATTCCCCTGAGGTTGGGGGCTTTGGGATGAAGAGGAGGGGATGGCCGCGAGAGAGGTCAGAGGCGAAAGGAAAGGCAGCGCTCATGTGGATATTAGCTGCAGAGGTGGAAGGAGGAGGGGAGTGAACCCTGTGGTTGACCTTCCGTGGCCTGTCAGTGCCCCTTCCAGAGGCTGTGGCTGCGATGCCCAGAGGGAGTCCAGCCTTTGTGAGACATTTGGTGGCTCTGAGTGTTGTCAGGAGCCATCTTGTTCTGTGCCTGTTGCAGAAACGACGTTCTATCATCTCACAGACACTGGTGTGTCAGAAGTGTGGCATTCTTATTGTTGATGATTTTTTATTTTCAATCTGACTTCTCTTTTCTGTCTTGTTTCTGTTTGGTAATAAAAATATTAATGCAATCAATGCCAGGTAAATTCTGTTGATTCCTGGTTGTATCTCAATTCTACAGTGTAGGGTGTGGGTGGGGGTGGCTCCTGGAGCTCTTTGTCTTGGGCCTCCCCCTGCACGGGGCCTCACCATCATCAGTTGATTGTGGCCCCAGAAGAGATGGTGCGGGCTGTGGTCATCTTTTCATATCTCTGAAAATTTCCTCTCTTGCCTCTCAATTCCCTCCTGACATTGGGTAAGTTACTTAATTGCTTTATCTCTGTTATCTCTGTGATGACCGTCCAGCCTCAAGAGTATAATAATTGTCAAAAAAACAAAAAGAGAAAACCAGGGGAGATGAAATGAAAATCTGCACATTGCCTTAAGCCTGGTCTCTGTGCTTTTCTACAGTCTTCTAGCAGCATCTCCTCTCTGTTCCTCGTGGTATGTTCCAGTCCAATCAAGGAGTTCTGCTTGTGTCTTGTCTCTAATATTAACTCTCCAGGGTATTGTTGCTGCTTTTATTTCAGTTCTCAGTACGGCAGATGTAGGATGTCTGAGGTGTTTTCTTGATTCCTTTAGAGTGGTTGAAAATCTAAGAGGGTCATAGAGGTCTCTTATAAGCAGGCATTTCCAAGCACATTTTAAAACTAGTCAGCACTTCTCTTGTAAACCTGAGCCCCTCTGCCCCTTCTTCTCTTTCACAGAGACCAACCCCTTAGACTCGGTGGCCTTCTTCACCTTGGCGCTTCCTCAGGGCTGAGATGAAATTTTCACTGTCGCAGGACAGAATATCAGATCAGGAAAGACCTCACTCACCTGCTTCTATGGCACGTTGAGGGAACACTGGTGTCCTTTGAAGTCACCTCAGGTTTCCCCAAAAGGACCGGGGGAAGGCCAGCTGCATGGGACGTCAGATCTCCCCCAGAATGACTCCCTTTTTATACTTTACCCCATTAGGTCACATCTGTAGGCAAAGAGTTGGACCACCAGCAATTCTGGTTCCAGTCCTCATGTATCAAAAGAGGAAACTGGAGACCCAGTGAGGGAAAGAACTTTGCCAAAGCAGAGTCAGACTGTGGGCTGGGCCAGAGCTGGGCCGGAGCTGGGCTTCTTTCTTCCGGGCAGCTCCTTTCTGCTGCATTTACCCTTAGGACATAGCCAGTGGGTCTTCACCCTGAGGAGGACAGAGGGCCTGCAGCTGAGTTTGGTGGGAATTAATGTGATCTCTGGGGTCTGATGTCACTGGCCCGAATCTTGTACTGCCCATGCAGAGAATGTCACTGTGTCCCCCAGCAGTGTTCTGAATGGCATTCAGCAGTCTCTCCCACCCCCTCCTGTGTGTGTGAAGGGGGAAGTAGAGAGAACAGCACTAAGGACAGTTCCTTCTTTGCTTCTGTTGGCCTGAGTTTGTCTTTTAGGTAGAGAAGATATGGACCTCAGCCCATGGACCTGAGAAATTCTGGAGAAGGCTGTGGAGCTGTAAGCTTTTAGCAGCCTGGCATAGGGCGCTGGGGGCAGAGCAGGGGCATGTTTGGTTTGGGGAGGAAAGAGAAAAGCAAGTCTTTCCAGTAGGGCAAGCTAAAGAGAAAATAACAACTTCCCTCCAGCTGAACTATTTGCAACAGGAGAAAAATAGTCTACAATGATTTTCTTTTCTCAAATGGTGATTTCAACCTCAGGGTAGATTCTGGGGGAAAAAAGTCCTGGGTTGACAGACTGTTGTCTAATTCCATTACTTATCACAAATGGAGTTGGGGAAACGTGTTTAAATGGCAACAGGAGGTGGCGCCAAAGAGACAGGATAAAAAGTTCCTTGGCTATAATGTCTCAATGGAAAAATCCTAAAAGGTTCCTGTTGCAGAGGCTTCCAGCAAAATGGAGATTTATCTTTGCACCCAGGAAAGAATGTTTTTCTTTAATGCCTATTGTGTAACAGGGTGAAGCCCTCGGGTTTGCAAACTTGAGATGTAAAAGTAGTTTTTATTAACCTTCCCGTGCCCATCTCGCTCCACTCACTTATTATTTAGTATTCCATTTATGGCAAGAAATTAAACATACCAGGGAACATTTAATTTCTAAGACCTTGTTATTATAAATGTCCTGACCTTAAAAAGAGGAAAGCTTCAGAATTGGCAACTTAAATTGGCAGCAGTGAAGAAAAAGTTACTCCTCAGAATTCTTGAACTAACTGCTGTCTTTGGCTTCAGCTTCTTCCTCTCCTGTGAGTTCAGCTCTGGGAAAGTAGACATTCGGAAGTGTGTTGGTAGCAAATGATTGGGGACAGCTAAAGGTAAAAAAAGGAAGGGTAAACTGAGGCAGACCGTGACTACAGTCAAAACCGGAATCCAGAGAAGGGTATAGTGGTTTGTGTTTGAAATTAATTTCTTTGTTTACTAAACAGTACTCTTCTGCCCTTTCCCCCCTTGGAAGTGAATATATATTCTTCTTTAAAACCCAAATGTTATGGCAAAAGTGTCACATATTCCCAGTTCAATTAGCTTTTTGTTGCTTTTGCTTCTGATTATTTTATAGATATATATACATGTTTTTAATTTTACTCATCTGGAACCAGGATGTTATTCTACTTACTCTGTTGGAGCCTACCTCTTTTGTCTGTCATTGATAAGTTTTCACTTGAGGATACACACACATGCGTCTGTGTGTCTATGTCTCTCCCTCCTGCCTTCCTTCCCAGATTTCCCTACTCTGCTCCCTGGAAGGACAGTACAGATTTAAATATGTAAGATCACTGAGCGTTTGTGTTTGGTCTCCCATCCAAGTACTAACCAGTCCTGACCCTGCGTAGCTTCTGACCCTGCTTGGTTTCCAAAATCAGCGCATTCAGAGTGGTGAGGCCATAGACAGCTTTTGTATTTGGATGACCATAAGTGTGTCAAACCTAATAGGTCCAAAATCAAACACCCAATCTTCCCACATCTTGCTCTTTGCTCCTATACTATTTACCCTCTTAATTAAAGACAGCTCCATATTTCCATTCACTGACAAAAAAAAAAAACTTCTTTCTCTCGAATGTCACATAGAATCATGTTGACTCTACTTTGAAATAGATTTTTAAACATAACCACTTCTCCCCACCTCCACCCTAGAGATCCAGGATCCCCTCATCTTTTATTTAAATAGTTTCTAGATGAGCCTTTTGGCCCCCACCTTGTCTTTTGAATGTAGTAGTTAAACTAATTCAATGAAATGCCTGTCAGATTGTGTCATCCCTTTTGAAGGCACGCTGATGGCTCCCCAGCTCGGTAAGGGGAGAAGTTAAAATGCGTTCAGTGTATTGCCGTGTCCCGTCAGCAGCTCCCTGGTACGTCTCTTTCCCCTTCCTTTGCTTCCACACTCCTTGCTTACCAGCTCCAGGCAGCATGCCTCCCTGGGGTCCCACAAATGCCTATCACGCTCATACAGACTGTCCCTCCAGCCCTCACTGTCCCCCTAGACACCCACATGGCTCACACCATAAGCCATTTCTTTCCATCTCTGCAGAGATGTGACCTCAGAACCCCCACCCCCATCCTCTTCGTCCCCTCCCCACTTTTATTTCTCCATGCCATCTCTCACCTTCTAATAGAACAACTACTTTGTTTACCTATTCTGATTGTCTGCTTTACCCAACTAGAATGGAAATCACACCTGGGCTTTCTCTCTGGACGCTCAAGAAATATTTGTGAACTGTTCAATGAACCTACCTCCTTCCTGCCCACGACATCGCTGTACCATCCTTTACACTGTTACACATTTCAAATGGCAAAGACATGGTTTAAACGACTTATTGTGACAAGAGATCATCTGTCTAAGGTTCCGCCTTTTGTGCGCTGTGCTAAGCACTTGATGTCTATGCTTTTTAAAGCTCTTCTAGCAACCAAATAATGTCATCTGTCTTGCTGATGAGAAAACCTGAGATTTGGAGCATTTCGGTTCTCACCTGAGCCACACAGCTCCTAAGTGACAGCAGGGCTTGGAGCCCCGCCAAGGAGGTGTGTCTGCCTCACCTCACCCAGCACTCTCACCCACACCTGGGTGGCCATCGAAAGGGCAGGTTTCCTCTGGGAAAACAGATACACACACAGACACGCACATACATCCGCACACTTGAAACTAAATTTTCCCCGCTTCCAGGGCTCAGGACGCACAGCTCTCTCTGATTGGATTTTTCCAAGGTGAGAGAATTAACGTCCTCACTCATTTCCTCCTCTTTCCTTCTGTTACCACGCTTTTAGCTCTAAAGTTGATTAAAACTCTCACACGGGCTCATTGCTCACCCCTATATTGTGCTCTTCTGCTAGCTGCAACTAAGATAAAATTTCATTTGTAATCTGTCCTGAGGTCAACTGTTCTTCCATTGCCCTGCTATCTATTGCTGTGGGGGATAAAAAAAAATAGCATTACAATAAATAAGTGGAATTAGAATAGAATGAAAGTGGCTGCCACCCCATACAGCTAGCTGCTTAGTAAAATATGGATAGGCCTCTTTCCTCCATGTAAGAGTTACAGTGGGAGCCTTGGCCCTGGCAGGTGGGGGAAGAGAAGGAAAATGCTAACTGCAGAAATAGAGAGTTTGAAAATATGGCTGTTTTAATATCATCGTTTGGATGATGGTGGTCATGATGATGATGATCAAGCGTGGAGAAGAGATATGAAGGAGGTAAGAATGTCATTTGGATGATTTAAATCAAGGACTCTATAACGGTGCCAGGTAAAACTCAGAGCAAGCAGGCAGTCGAATACCTAGTAGTAGGTGTTCATGTTGGCTGGCACTGCAGTCCAAACAGAAACCAAACAGCTGACCCGCAGGGAGTGTTCAGTGCTGGGGACAGTGGCTTAGAGGGAGAGCATCACCCCCTATCTCTCCCTAGGCTTGAGCTGAGTCTGAGCCACCTCTGCATCTGACCTATTCCTTTCGGGGGTCTCTCCAGGCTGCAGGGCCTGCACCCACACTCCTGGCCCTCCTTCCCCTGTTCTCTGCCTCAGGTGTTGATGGGTGGCCACCATGGAGTCCCCTTCCTGCCAGGCTCTCCTTTGCAATTCAGCACCTGCCCATGCTCGCCCTCCCCCCACGTCTGCCGCTGGGCCTGCCAAGCTTCCCTCGCATTGTTCGCTGCTCCGTGCTCAGCACAGTGTCTGGGCAGGGGGCGCTCCTGCCATCATTCGTGGGTTGAATTAATGGACAGAATGTGTAGCTTTCCAGGTTTTCAATACACTGTTCTGTACTTGGATTTGTGGAGGCCTGGCCCTTGAAAGGTTGGGTAATGTACGTGGGTTGGGTCCCTGAGTGGAAGAGGCAGGCCTTTTGCCTTCCTTGCACCTGCCATTCAGGTCACCTGCACGAGACCTCAGGCCCCTGCATCAGTGTGGTGTGTGTTTCTGGACTCCCTGGATGGAGACAGATGGTGCTATCCAAACAGGGCTTAACAGGTCTGTTCTTTCCCTGTTTCTGTGTCTTTGACTTAGGAAGAGGACCCAAGGTGTCTTAGGAAGCAAATGTCCTTGCCTTCATGACAGAAGTATAATATCCTTGGAATAGAACATTCTGTCAGTGTTTTCTCTGGCTCTCGTGAGAGCACAGAGAATGTCTAGGCCAAAGAGAGAGAGTAGCTAGAGATAGTGAGAATTTGTTCTCATTTGGCTTGAGAGCTTCTGGTACAAGAATCATATGAATTTCTATGTTGTGAGATAGCGGAATTAAAAACAGGTTATCACTGCACCCAATTGGAAGCTTGCCTAGCCAGGAAAATACAGTAAACTAAAATAACACTGATCTGTTCCTTCATGTACCTCACTTCTGAAGGTCTCTAGGCACTACTTAAAATTAAAATGGAAAGCTTTTGTTTTGTTTTGTTTTGTTTCTTAGATTGAAGGCAGTCTGAAGCTGGTGTGTTTATCCATCCAGCCACTCATTGTCCATTAGCCCACCCACCCCTCCTTTCATCAGCCCTTACATTTCTCTGTCCATCCATCCAGCATTTATAAATGCCTAGTCTATGCCCAGGTCTGTTCTCCACGCTGAGTAGGATTAGAACGCTTAACACCAAACACATCGGCAACATGCCGTTTGCATGCCTGCATGTAGACCCCACTATGCATGGACTTTGGAGCTAGGCAGTTGTGAGATTAAAGTCCAGCCCCAGGCCTTACTACTTGTGTATGTAGGTCCCGTTTCCTCATCTGTAAAAACAAAAAGAATAAGACCTATCTTGTGAGGTTATTAGGAAAATGAAATAAATTCAATGAGATAATTATGACAGAACATACTGATAAAAAGGGTTCAATGAATATCAATTTACACACACACGCCATAAATTAACCCTCTCTCTGTGCAGATGTGCAGTTTGTACAGGGGGCGTCACACTGCCTTTCAAGGAC
This sequence comes from Scalopus aquaticus, assembly GCA_004024925.1. Taxonomy (NCBI): domain Eukaryota; kingdom Metazoa; phylum Chordata; class Mammalia; order Eulipotyphla; family Talpidae; genus Scalopus; species Scalopus aquaticus. The sequence continues at coordinate 17,351 of PVIJ01008552.1, forward strand.
CTTGGAGTTCTGGATAGTCTTGCCAACAATTAGCAGCCACTATCAATTGTCTACCACAAAACACTCAATTCTGGTTTTGTTTGAGGAAGCCTGTGCCCAGCGTAGCATCTTCTGGAGATTCCTAAGAAAACTTTGCTTTCAAGAAACACTGAGACAGGCACAGCTGGGTCTGTCTTTCCTCCATACAGAGGTTTGAGTGGAGCCATAGTAACTATTTTGAGACTTTGAGATGAAAGCCTAAGGATTAGAATCCACCCACTAAGGATGACTGAACAGAAGCAGAGAAAGCCCCTGACTCCCGGCTCAACCAAGGTTTGTGCTGCCACTGTCCTGACTTGTTATGTCACAAAGTAAATGCCCCAGAACACATGCTACTTCTTATCAAACTAAACAAGCTTCCTATTTGCAGCTCGGCAGATTTTCTAGTTGTCATAAAGAACATCCCTTGCAGAGACCATTTGAGAGACAGACGCTATTGGTGTGAGGTCAGAAGTTCCCAGGGATCCAAGGACAGTGGCATCTTGGCCTCTAGGGAGGGGGGCACCCCATATGGCCTCAGGAGCATGTAGTTCCCAGAACTTGGCTCAGAAGTTCGACCTGACATGGGAACATCTGAGCTGTCACAGAGTCTGCTTGTGTGTCGGGGGCGCCTCAGCCCTTGGGAAGCCTGCTGAGGAAGGAGCAGAAAGGGTACTCCCTGGTGCCAACCAGCGGCGGGCGTGTGGACTAGAGCATACATGAAGATGAGCAGAAGAGCAGAAGAGCTGTGTGGGGAAAGACAGTAGACACATGCACATTTGCAATTGGCACGGTATCAAAAGTTCTAGGAATTATGCATATTTGTTGTGGAACATTAAAAAGTTATGAAAAACAAGGAGAGTAAAATTTCAAAACTATTCATCGTCTCCAAACTAATTGTGTGCTACTTTAAAAACTTTATTATTGGACTCCCTGGTGGCGCAGCGGTTGAGCGTGGCACTGTGGAGCTGTTGGCAGCGCGCAATGCCGGTTCGACACCCAGCCGGGGAGAATCCCACATGGTGCGGCAGACCTCTCCTGCCTCGCCCACTGCTCCCCTCAGCAGTGTATTTCTGATCTGCCTGTTCTGCCCCCACTCTGTCTCTGGTGAACCTTCTCGCTGTCTCTCGCATCTGGCCTGTACCCCAGCCTCTATGTACAAATAAATAAATCTTTAAAAAAAAAATAAATAAATAAAAACTTTATTATTAGCTTAATAATGCTTAATAATATTCCCATACCACCTATTCTTTTAGAAGTTGCCTTTTTAAAATTTTTTTATTTATATCCTTTGCCTTTGATGGCTGTATGGTGTCTGACTATAACAGTACTATGGTTTTTTGATAATTAGTCCTCTGTTGTTGAGCATTTAGCTTCCTTTCCATTATTACAACCCTGCTTTTAGGAAGAACACCGTGTGTTAATTTTGCACACATCTTAATTATTTTCTCAGGATACAGCTGTAGAATTTCTGGGTAAAAGAATATGCGTGTTGTAATGCTTCTATTACACAGTGGCAGAATTTCTTCTCCAAAATGTGCACCATAAGCAAGATATGAACATGTCAATTCAAGAATGCTTACTTACCTCTCCACACTGTAATTTTTAAAGGAAATTTTCTACTGTGTGGGTTCAGATGAGAGTTACTTTTATTAGTTAGAATTTGGCTCAGAAGCACATCACCAACAATGCAGTGCTCAAATAACAGTGGTATAAGCAAAAGAGGGTTTATTTTCTTTTCATACAAAATCAGTCCAGTGATAGGAAGTCCAGGACTTGTAGGGGGGTCTCCAGCATCCAGGACTCAAGAGCCTTCCATCTGTGGCTCTCACATGCTCCTCTGCAGGCATCCTCGTGGCCCAGCACACCTGCTACAGCTCCGGCCATTCCAGCTGTTGTCCAGTAAATGGGAAAAGAGCAAAGGAACCCACACTACTTTCTCAAGCAGAGCTCCATGAATTTGGATGCAATTCTTACATCTCAGTGAACAACTCAGTCTGAATTTAGTCATGTGACCTCTCTAGATAATAGGGAATGTAGACTTTTAAGCTGAGAAGCAATGAGGTAGCTAAAACTGAAGGTTTTTATTACTAAAGAAAAACAGAAGAATGATATTGGAAGACACTGTCAGTTTGATTTTTTACTTCTTTAACTACCCTGCACGTTGAGCTTTTTCCCCATACAATGGCTCTTTGCAATTCTTCTTCATGAATTACCTCATATACCTTTTGGTCTCCCTTTTAAGATGTTGGTCTGTTTGTCAATAGTTTATAAGGTGATTATTTTACATATTAAAGCTAGGGATTCATATATATTTCAATTTTTTCCCCAATTTGTCATTTGCCTTTAATGGTGTTTTCTGATACACTGAGATTTTGATGTTTTTATACAGACAGGTCTATCATTCTTTTCTTTTGGAGTTTCTGACTTTGATAGATGTTTAGAAATCTCTCCCTGAGTCTGAGGCCAGATAAAAATTTCACCTATGTTTTCATTTTGTTCTCCGTGGTTTGAATTTTTCATGTTTGATGCATTAGGCTAGTGGCATTCAAACAGGGAGAAATAATTTATATGGTGAACCAGTACTTAAAGCTTTCACCAGGCAATACTCATTCTTACTCTGGATAATATAAGCTATTTTCTGTTCTCTGCCATTATATGTCATATTTTAGAAAGGTATATTCATGCTCCAGTCATGAGTTGTGACCAGTATTGAAAAAAAACCTGTTTTAATCAATTTGATGTTTATTCTGGGGTTTCTGTGATCAATGGAATGGAAGGATTATTTTCTTTTTAAATAGCCAGTCTTCTTAGTGATTTTGACTCTGTAATTCATTTTCCATCTAACAAGTTATCCTCTTTTGCAAATTTTTTTTTCATGGCTATTCTTCCCCATTCTCCCAGATGATATGAAAAATCATTTTGAAAACTTGCAGAAATGAGATTTAGATTGGATTTACCAAGTAATTTGAGATGAATTGATAACTTGATAGTGAAGTCGATCCCTCTGGAAAGGGGCACACCGCTCTGACTTCCCGGGACGCGTCTCAGTCCCTGTCACGCAAGCGTTTCGTTCTCATTACATCCATGGCTAGAGAGCTGAGGCTGTGAGTGAATTTTGTGAACGAAATCAGTTTTCTTTTCTTTCTTTTCTTTTTTTTTTTGCTAAATTGATTATTTCAGACAAGAAATCGTCTTGACTCTGATAGATTTTTGTTTGTTGGTTGGTTTGTTTTGTCATTTTGGATTTTCAGTAGAAAAGATCTCATCCACAATGGGCATTTTATCTTTCTCTCTCCAATGTATATTCTAAGGAACATCTGCCATTTATTTTTTACTATTGCTAGATGCCATGTATCATCTGTATGTTTCCATTTAATTGTCCTGAAATTCCAATGATGGGAGATGTGGTTAACTCCTCGTTAAAGATGAGAAAAATGGAAACTTCATTCAGATTACTTGGGGACCTGTAGCTGATAATGGTAGAGACAGGACTGAAACCTGGCTTTGTCTCCTAAGCCTGGGCATTTCAGTATTTCATTCTGTATGTATGTTTTGTGTCTTTTTGGTGTCTTAATAAAAATTTGCAGCATGAAATAACTACAAATAACGCTTTACTAAGAAGCCTGTGGTATGGTCATTTTAGACTTTGCTGGGGTATAAATGTGAGTCAGGGCTGTGAAGGCCTTTGCACAGTTTGTCCCCCTGGATGGGGCCAGTGAGCTCCCCATGCGCCTCTGTAGACCTTGCTCCCTTGGCTTCGTCCATTCTTGGTCAATCATCACCTTTCAATCTGTGTACAGCTCTTTCGCTCAGCGTTTGATGCCCAACAAAGGTCGTTTTTCCACAGTCATTACATTTTTTTACATGACTTATTTTAGCAAAGTTTTAAATTTTAGAAATACTGCGAAGATAGGACTGAAAATTCCCATATACCCTGCACCATTTTTCCTTACGAGCTTCTTACATTGGTATTGTACTTTTGTCACATCTACTGAACCGATATTGATATATCCTAATGAAATGAAGTCTACATTTTATTCAGATTTTCTTAGTTTTTACCTAATTTCCTTCCTTTCTGCTCTGGATTCCACCCAGGAAACCATGATCTATTACGGAGTTATCATGTCTCCTTTGCTTCCTCTTGCCTGCAACAATTTCTAAGACTTTCCTTGCTTTTGATAACCTTAACAGTTTTGAGGTGTAATTGGACAGTAGCTTTCTAGGATATCCTTCAGGTGTGACTTAGCTTGATGTTTTTCTTGTGACTTGACTAGGGTTATGGGCTCTTAGAGGAGGGCACGGAGGTAAAGTCCCATTTCTCATACATCAAGAGCACGTGCATTAGTGTGACTTACCGCTGTTGATGTGAACCTAGAAGTCCTGGCCGAGGTGGTGCTATCAGGCTACTTGGTGTAATCTTATCCTCCTCCTCTCCATGCATGCTGTGTTCCTGGCTGGCGGCCACCGTGTGCAGCCCACTCCTAAGAAGTGGGAGGAAATGAATAAATTGGAGTACCCCTGCACTGGAAATTTGTGTCTTCCATACTTATTTAGTTATATAGTTATGGACTCACTGACTTTATTTTGTACATGAAGTTATAACCCAATACTATTGGATTAATCCAATCCAAAGATTTTGTTATTCAGACTGTTCCAGCTTTGGACTTTGGGAGCACATTGTATTTGCTCCTGTGTCCCTTTAAATACTTTCATTGTGGTTTAATTCCATGTATGTGAGCATTTCTTTCCTTTCCAGCACTACATGATGCTTCAGGCTCATCTTGTATATTTTTTATCCTAGGTGTGGAAAGTGTTACCTCTCTAGGTAGCTTTCATTCTTTTTTATTGGAGAATGATATTGGAAACCCAAATCTGGGCATTAGATGTGCTCACTCCCACTGGAATGTGACTTTGCTGCCCTCTCTACTGAGTACAATAAGGAAATACTTGTGTGTATACTAATACACACACACACACACATATCTATCCACTCTTCTCTATGCATCCATTTATATCTACTAAGCTAAATATAGGTCATTTCTTCAACTCGAATCCATTGCCACATGTGGCTCATTCTGGCCTCTTCCCTTGCTTATCTATTACCTCCACCTCCAACAGTGTGGTGCTTGGATTCCAGCATCTGAAACCCATTTACTTAGATCTTCAATTCCAAGATGCATGTTCAGTTGTATCAAAGTTGTTCGCTGCTCTCCATGGGAATTAACTTTATGAACCATAGTACAGTGCAATGTATAGTCCCTCTGCCTTTAGTCCTGCAGTTACCCCTCCTTTCCCAAGCTATCAGGTCAGCCCCTCTATAGTACAGCTTAAATGTTGTCACATCCTGTGTCTCCTCTTAGGATCTCCCAACTTGCTAAATGATTTTTTAAATTTGCATCCAGGAAGATTCATTTTTTATCCAACCACTATGGAAAACTATGTGAAGTTTCCTCAAACTACTAAGAGTGGAGATACGATGTGACTCAGCAATTCCACTCCTAGGAATCTACCCAGAGGACACAAACACATTAATTCAGAAGGACACCTGCACCCCTATGTTTATTTTAGCACTACTTACAAAAGGTAAGATATGAAAACAACCCAAATACCCAAAAAAAGATCACTGGATCAAGAATATGTGGTCTGTATACATAATGGAATACTACTCAGCAATCAAAAAAGATAATCCCATGCCATGTGCAGCAACATGAATGGAGCCAGAAGGGATTTTGCTCAGTGAAATAAGTCAGAAGGAAAAATATTGGATGGTTTCACTTATAGAAGGAATATAGGGGAACCAAATAAGTGATCAGGAAAAAATAGTAATTATAAATAAAAAAAAGTTTAACAAGCAACTATAAATCAGAGACATTCTGCAGGGGAGGGGGAGGAGAAGGAGAAGAGGGATCAAAACAGGGCAGGGAAGAGCACAAAGGACTATGGTGATAGTACACAGGTGTATTGGTGGTGGGGATTCTATGGGGAATACACCAAAATGAGAAAGAATACAAGCATACATTGTACAAAAATGAACATGATGTTTTATATATATGTAATATATATATATATATATATATATATATATATATATATATATAGAGAGAGAGAGAGAGAGAGAGAGAGAGAGAGAGAGAGAGAGAGTATATATAAGTTACATATTAATTTGTGTCCAGGAAGGTTCATTTTTTGAGCTGTAATGTCCTGTGGTTTTGGACAAATTCACAGAATTCACAGTGTGATATCACCACCCTCACATATCATAAAGAATAGTCTCTCCACTCAAGAACTTTTTACTCTGCTTCTGTTGTTCAACCACTCCTTCTCGTCCTGCCTTAAAGCTCTGGGGAACACTGATCTGCTTACTACATCTATAGTTTGCCATTTCCAGAATGTCATATAGATGGGACCATACATTATATGGCTGCTTTACACTATTTTTAGCTTGATATTTCATTCCTTTTCATCACTACATAGTAGCCCATTATGTGGCTGCTTCAAATTTGCTTATCCATTCACCTATTGAGGGATGTGTCAATTACTTCCAATTTGGACACTTATGAATAAAACTGAGAGAAGCAATTGAGTACACCTTTTGTGCTGATAGATTTTCAAATCAGTTGAGTTCCATCACTAGATCATATGGTAGCATGTGTAGCTTTACCAGAAATTGGCAAAACGTTATCCAAAGTAGCTGCGCCATTTTGTATCCCCACCAGCGGTAATGAGAATTGCTTTGCGTCCTTGCCAACAATTGATAACTGCCAGGTTTTTGTTTTGTTGTAGACATTCTAATAGGTGTGTGGTGGTATGTCATTGTTGTTTTAATTCCATTTCCCTAATGACAACCGATGTTGAGAATCTGTTCATTTGGTGGTTTTCCATTTTATTTGCTGGGGTAGCTGTCTGTTCAGATCCTTTGTACAGTTGTTAATTGTTTTTTCCCTACTACTGAGTTTTGAGAGTATCTTATTTTAGATACAAGTCCTTTGTTGGGGACGTGTTTTGAAAATATTTCTCCCAGGCTGTAGTTTATATTCTGGTTCTCTTAATAGTGTCATTCACAGAACAGAAGTTTTCCATTTTAATTAAGTCCAAATTACCAGTTTTTTCTTGAATGGATTGTGCTCTTGTTATTATATCTAAAATATCATTAATCCCAAGGTCATGTAGATTTTCTCTTATATTTTCTTTTGAAAGTTTTTATAATTTTACAGCTTACATGTAGGCTTATCATCCCTTCTTTGTTCATTTTGTGTGAGGTTAAGGACTCTTTCTTAACTCTTTCTTTTTTTTCTTTTCTTTTTTTTTTTTTTTGCTTTTGGACATGCAACTGTTCCAGCACCATTTGTTGAAGACTGTCCTTTCTCCACTGAATTGCCTGTGTTCCTTTTTCAAAAATCAGTTGACTATATTTGTGTGGGTCTTCCTCTCTACCCTCTCTTCTGTTCAAAGAGTATATTTATTTATTTCTTCTTTTCCCCACTTCCATGGTAGCTTAATTATTGTCACTTGATAGTAAGTATTAAAATCTGATTCTTCAGTATTATGTACTCTTTTTTAAAAATGTAATGTAAAAAGTTTTTTAAAAGGGAAATATGTTTGGTGCCACCTTATTTGCCTGAAATGTGCTTCCTCTGGGTAGCGCTAATGCATGTGTTTCCTTTGGGTAACACCAGCACATAGTAGGCCCTGCTGATCATGTCTCTCTGCCTGGAAGGACAATGTGGGGCAGCTGCCTTGGTCATCGAATAGGTGCAGCATATGGCCTGGCACAGCCACCTCCACACCTCAGCGCCTCTCGTGAGCCCATAGGCACTGTGGCTCCCCAAAGAAAAGCGATTCCTAGTGACCATCACCAATATGAAGAGAGGCGAAGCGGTTTGTGCAACTGATGGTTCTTAGCAAAATAATAGAGATTTGAGATGAACTGGGGTTCAGAATTGAACGAGAATGCTGTCCATCCCATGTAGAAGCAAGCAAGACAGCTCATGAAATGGCTTCAGCTCCAGCTCCAGGCAGGGTAACTGAAACTTTCGTGGGTCACTTTTATGCTCTGTTATTGTTGGACGTTGGTGCGTGTCCTAGACAGTATCCATGCCTTATTCATTTGGTAGTTCTGTGTTTGCAAAATGTTCTCCCCACCTGCCTGCCTTTGCTTGCAGATGCACTTGGAGACTGTCTCCAGCATTTGTCTCCTCTCTGCAAGGCATATACGTGCTTTGTGATGAATTTCCCAGCCAAAATGCAGCGCTGGGGCGAGGAGACATATGCCCAGTGTGGATTGGCAGCAGATGGAGCTCATCAAGATGCATTAGAACAGTTGTCCAAGCCCTCATGAAGTGCTAGCCTGCTGTTAACACCGTCCTTCCTGCCTCTTCGGATTGCTGGGCGGGCCCGCTCCAGTTGGAAGCCAATCAGTGCTGACGGCCCTTTTGCTCCAGGCTCAGAGCCCAGTCTCTGCTGGAACCATTGCCCAGCAGGCACTGGGTAGCTGCTGGACACAGCCAGAGCAGGGAGATGAGTGCAGGAGGAATGACAGAAGCCCCAGTGAAAATCTAGCTGTGCAGACAGCTCCACGTTAACCTTCGAGAAGCTCTCCTGGAAGGCAGACTTGGCAGACCCAAGCCGGCAGCTGGGTTTATGGCTTTTCAAAGTGCTTGAGCAACGAATGGCTTACCTATGGGGGCATTTGGTCCTAACCTAACTGGAAGAGGGCTGGCATGAGAAGACAGCTGTTGTTCAAGTGGCAAGCCAGCCACCTGCACACCAATGAATGGGCAGCACTGCCTGGGGGCTCTGGGAAACAGGAGCTGATGTCCCCTTGAGTGACTGCTCCGCTTCCCTACAGGGCCTGCCCCGTGTGATGGGGGGCACAGTACAAGCTACCAGCTGTAGAAGGTATGGAAGCTAGATCACACTCAGGGCCCTGATGCCAGGGTGCGGCCCCTCTCCTAGCCCTGGTTAATAAAGCCCTCCTTGCTGAAGGTGTGCACCCCCTGGGGTCTGACAGGGAGCCAGTGTGTGGAGCGCTGGTTTTGTGGGTGGCAAATGAGGAACTGTCAGGTCTTCTACAAAGGCCGTGTGCAGGGTAAGATGACGTGGAGAAGCAGTGGATCGTCAGCGTGGACGAGGGCACAGAGGGTCTTGAGGATCAAGACCCCTCGTGTCTTTTGTCTGCCCATGTGTCAGGTTTGCTCTGTCACCCCAGTGCTCCCAGGGTGAGCAGAACATCCTTGCCTGTTAGAAAAGCAGGTAGAAAAGCAGAGAAGTGAAAAGTCCTGCTCCTAGACTCAGAAGCCTACTAGACGGGTGACTTTTAGCAAACACTTCAGCCCATGTGAATTCTTCATCAGAGGGATGGAGACACGACGACACCTGTTCATGGAATTGCTCTGGGATTTAACTGGAATAATCAAAGGAGAGCATCTGGAATGGGGGCTGGGATACAGCCTCATAATAAGTGACAGTGTGGCCACCACCGCTGTCCTCATCATCTGCAGCATGATTAGTAATAGAAGGGGCCACTCAACAACATCCTTCCCATTCTCTGTCCTTAGTGCCTTGCTCAAGGCAGAACCAGAAAGCCCTCCTTGGCTCCTGCTGTGTGGGGTGGACAAGAACTCTGGGTCTGTGCTCACAGAACACAGACCTTCGAGCGGTGAATGTTTGGGAACGCATCTGATTTCGGTAGTCACGGCGTACTGAGCAGCGGCACACGGGGTTATTAACTGCTATGAAGACCAGAGTAACGGCATCCATCTATTTGCCAGCAGCCCTGACCCACGAGGTCTTTACTTGGTGCTTATCGCTGTCAATCTACATCACAAAAATTTTGGCCATGAAAATGGGGACAGAGCAGCAAATCAAAACCACTGCAAATTTCCCTCCTCCTCTTGTTTGCATCATGGGGCTTTCCTTTCTTCACTCCTTCCATTCTTTTCCACCCTCCTTCAGTCCCAAAGCACCTGGTCAGTTGAAACCGTGGTGCCCAAAACCTTCCTGCAGGAGGAGAAGGAGGGGAGGGTCTCGACTCCTCCCGGGGCCTGGCTGCTTCCCCCCGACACATGCCGGCGCCCTTGTCCCAGGAGGTGCCATCCCTGAGCTGCGGCCTGGCTCTGCTCTCAGATACAGGGTGCAGGCAATGGAGTTTCTGAAACGCCAGTTTGATGTCTGTGTTACCAGTGCATATCCACACACCAAAAACCTTTATTTTTAGGCTGGGACTTCTGTTGTAAGGGGCAGAGCCCACCCAGAAAAATCTATAAATGAAGCCAAGAGAATCTATATATGCCTGATGATCCTGCAATTAGTTGGAGGGCACAAGGAGTGATGTTATGCTCTTTAAAATACTAAGCCACTTAGATGTTGGGGATTATCCATTACTGTAGCTGGAATTACCTGAACTGAATGAATTCAAAGAATGTTTATTGTGCAGCTGCTAGGAGCCGGGCCTTCTGGTAAGTGCTGCGAGCTCTGTATTAGCTTGAGCTGCTGTAACAAAAGATCACAGGCATTGGCTTAAGCAACAGACATTTATCTCACGCAGCCTTGTAACCTGGGAAGTCTAAGATCAAGGTGCCACAGGATCTGTAGTTGGTGAGGGCCTCGTTTCGAGCTTGCCGTTCACTCACCACCTCCTCACCTCCTGGTGGACAGAGTGGGCTTGAGGCTCTTCCTCCTTTTATAAGGGCCTAATTATGGAGGCTTCCCCGTCATGACTTCCTCTGAAAGTATTTCCTTCCGCAAAGCCTCATCTCCGTTAATACCCTCCTTTTGGGGTTAGAGCTCCAGCATTTGCATTTGGGAGGGTACACAAAATCCAGTCCATTGCAGAACTCAGCCACCAAAATGAGGAGAGAGGGTTTGCTGACTGGGCCAGATCATCTGGGCACACTCTTGCAGCCAGCTCGCGGCCTCAGGCGCTGTGCCCCTGGGCTGTGCTTTCCCGAAGCTGCTGCCCCTGCTCCCTGGTCCCTGCTCCCATGTGTTCAGTGCCCATCTGTGTCCACCCTTGAGTTAGATGCTCGCAGAGGCCCACGGTGGCTTGACAGTGGTCACAGCCTGAGCCGGCGCCTGGAGAGGTGTGGCCTCTTGTCTGTCTTCCTTAATGGGAAAGGTGCCTGGTAAGCACGTACACTGCCTGAGACCAGCTTATTTTTCATTGTCTCATAGAAAAGGGAGCTTAAGTCTCTAATTGCTCCTCTCGGAGCCGAGCGAGCACCTGCTGGTTCTAGCGTCTACCTCCATTAGCGCCCTGCTATTCTCCCAGAGCTGCCAGGCTGGTAATCTGAAAGAGAAATAACTTTAGGTTGGGGGGTGCAGGGGACTCATTGTTGCTAACGGCTCACCCTCACGGTGTCTATCATTGTCTCACCTGTTCTTTTGAGGAGAGAAATCAATAGCAGTTTAAATGTCTTCTAAGTAAGTGTTTATGAAGCAGGTTCCACAGGGACTTAGCGTGGGTGCAGGTGGAGCTGGAAAGCCTCTGAGGTTGAAGGGCCTCAGCCCACCCCATTCGTGCCTGTCCCCCAAAGTGGCTTAGGCTCTGTGAACTGGGGATGTGGGTTGGCGTGTTGGAAGGGTAGGAAGGAGCGGCAATGTTCACTCACTCTCCCGTGCATTCCACGAAATGTTTTGGAGCAGGGGCTGCGTGCTGGGGCCCCTCCCTCTAAGAACTCCTCATTTGGAGAGAGACAGGGAAATAGGTCATGAGATCTGTGCAATATGGGGTATGATGGAGGGAGGCAAAGGACGCGGGGGCAGGGGCGGTCTGGGCTTCCGGCCTGGGACGGAGATGTCTTCCTGTCTCTGGCCATTGACTACTCACTCCAGCTTTCCAGAACAGCTGCATGTGGCACACAAAACCAAACCAAAAAAACAACAAAAACTGGTCAGGGCTTGGCAAGGCGGAGAAACCTGTAGGGGGTTAGCCTCTGTTGGGGTTAGCGGGTGGGTAACCATTAGGAATTGAAATTATCAAGACCAGAGCTGGTGCCCAGGGGTGTCAGGCCTTTCCCTTCCAGTAAACAGACTCCTCCTCAGCCTCTGCTCTTGGGGCTGCTCGGCCCTTTCCTGCTGCCCGGGCTCCCCGTTCCCGATAGGCTCCGCCCTCTCCCGCCTGCCCTGGGCTGTGTTCTCGTGACTCCGCACAGGCCTCTTTCCTGGCTCTTCACTCTCTCTGTCTTTACATTGTGGGGGGCTCCGTGGGGCTGCGCCACCTTTGTCTTGTCCCCTAGTTCACTCCCAGCCTGCGGCATCAATCTGACCTGTCCAAGGTGTCCAGGCAGAGGGAAGAGCCCCCTGCCCCCGCCCTGGAGACTGGGCTTCCCTCTCTGACTCCTCTGCAGTGCCCTTGCCCAGCTTTGCCTAGAGGGAGGGCGGATTGGTCGGTGGCCTGAGCACCCTGAGCGGGGAGCTGTGGCAGATGGAGGCCTCGCTGGGAGCCCCAGCTAGGGTTGTGGAGGGCCCCAGAAGGGCGTGGTTAAGACTCATGTGACAGGGAGGGAGGGACACACATTGACTTCAGGAACTTACTTTCCTTCTATCAAGCCAGGGACCCCAAAAGGCCCATCCCAAGGGCGTGGGGTCCAGCAGGGTGAGCCATGAAGGGTGTGGCTGGAGACGCCTGAGAGGAGGGGTGTCAGGGGAGCTTTCTCAGTCCCCTCCCCACCTACATTCCCCCTGCTCCAAGTTTCCCATCTTTCTGCCCTCTGCTCACTCCCTCTGAAAAGGCAGCCGTCTGCCTCCGTGTCCATGGGTGTGCCTCCCGAGCAGGGAGAGGCTGTCTGAACGTGGTTTCTTGGACAGGGCGAACAGCCTGTCTTCCCAGGGCCTGTTCAATGGGCCTGACAGCCTGTGACGGGGGAGCAGTCATCAACTGTAATTCCGATGCAGACCTGCTGCTGGGCAGCTCCTGCCCTCCCTCTCCTTCGGGCAGAGAGAGAAGTGGCAGTGGCAAGACCCCCGCAGAACAGCACTGATTTGACCTGATTTAAATTCAGGTGCTAACTTGTGCAGCTCTGCGCTCCCAGGCGATGGTCTCCCTGTAGCAGAGGCGGCTGCCTGTAGAAGGACTCACGGTGCTCAGGCCCCAGTGGCCCATCTGCTTGTGGTCAGCCCTGCCCTTCTTACCCCTGTGGCTATGCCCCTGGGCCCCTTTGGCCCCCCGCACACGCCCTTTTCTGTTATGATTTTCCTCAGGCTTTGTCAGCTAGAAAAGACAGCAGCCCCTTGTCATCCATTCCCTTGCCCAGGCCAGCCTTGAGGTCAGAGCCGAGTGCCCGTCCCTTGGGGTGCTCATCATCCTACCTGGTTCCTCCACAGAACTGCCCTTAACCACGGCCTCACAGGTTGCTCTGGAGTCCCACAAACCTGGGTTTCACTCTGAGCTCTGTGCCTGGACAATGTTTAAGCCTCTCTGAGCCAACTTCAGTTCTCTTAGCTGTAGCATGGATTTGATGGTGGTGCTTAGTCCGGGGCATATGGACATCCATGAGCAGGGCTGCAGAATGGCCAGTAGAGGGCTGGGCCCCAGGCTCAGTCTGGCCTCTGCATTGGTCACCATTGCCAACAGCAGTCTGTCGGGGCGTACAGCCCGTCTTGGGGAGCCCCATGTCTTGTTTGCTTAGGGTCATGGCAAGCGGTTACATGAGGCCCTCTTTATAAGGAGCTTGCATCCATTTTGACATCTGGTAACTTCTGTCAGTGGCAGGAAGAGCTCTGCTTGAAGCTAGGCTTCGAGAACATATTAACCCCCTGGGTGGCACCTACCCTTTAAAAATGGGTTCTGCTAATCCATGATAGCTCTTCAGAAGAGGCTGAGTGTTTTGTGTTTATTAATGGGAGTACTTTAAAATAGAATCACTTTGAAATGAGACCCAAACCACAGCCCATCTTGTTTAATTATGTCATGTATAATTTACCAGGAAGAATGTACCTTCGTGATTCTAAGGGAAAACACTTACAAAACAAAACTCTTCATTACTGTACTGTTATAATTTTTAAAAAACTCTTTGGGAAGAATTAGAATTTAAAACATATGATAGCTCTTAGGTTTTCCCTTTGGGGAATATTTACATCTAGACAAATGGCATAATTACGTTTACCATTTTCAAAGGCGCTTGGGTTATATGTGCTCTGAGAATTCAAAATAAGAGTGGTGAATTTTGGAAAATGTCATTGGTTAAGAGCAAATCGAGCTATAGCACAGGGGAAAGAACTTGACTTTTGAAGTGGGTACCTGAGTGGGGGACCCGGCTCTGGGATTCAGGTAGCAGGGAGCATGGACAGGCCTGTTCTTTTTGCAAGTCAGGGTTAGCGTGGGGAATAGAAAGAGTTAAGAAACAGCACCAAGTCCCATTTAAGTATTTGAGATTATTATCAGTGTTATCTGTGTGACTTAGGCTATTTTTAAAATTATAAGATAACGTATGTTAATCATGGAACACAAGGGAAAACAAGTAAAAAGGTAAAAAATATGGTTTTCTTGTTAACAGAACTTGAGTGAGTTTCTGGGTAGTCCTTGGAAACCTGCTGTTTTCACTTTAAGATGTATTACCAACTTTCCCCAACTGCGTTTTTTGAGAGATTGGCTTTTGTCGGCTTATAGCATTGTCTTATGTGTGGAGTTAACTGGGCTCTGAGGTTAAACTGGTTGCTCTTTCTTTTTCCTCCTCTGAATACTTCTTTCATAAGTGTCTTTATATGTAAGTTTTTGTACACATCTTTTTGTAAGATAAATGACTATAATGAAATTACCAGATCAAAGATCTAGAACGTTACAGCTTTTGATACACATTGCCAACTGGCCTGCCAAAAAATGCTGCACCATACTGGCTATTTGCCAACATACTTTCCAACCCTAAGTTTTGTTTTAAAAGACACAAACACATTTATTTATAATGTTGCCTTTTTACCAGATTCCCCCAAGGGTCGATACTTATTTTGGTTTGCATTGCTTGGATTACTTGTGGGCCTGAACACTTTTTCTTTTTTATTTGATGATCCTTGTTCTCCTTTTGTGAACTGCTATTTGTGTCCTGTGTATTTAAAGGCTGTGTTAAATATCTTTGCTCTTGCATTGAATTGCTGAAGCATAGTCACTAATGGTTCATTAAGCAGTGTTAAGTTATCTCAGATCAGATCTTTAAATCGGTCATTTGTCCAACAATACATGTTTGTTGAATGAATGCTAAATGAATCGTAATGCAGTCATTGGAGGACTTGAAAGCCAAGAGCTAATGGTTGTTATCCTGAGGTGTGACAGGATATTACTTCATCCATGCATGCATCACTCTACTCACTATACTTCTTAAGTGATTCAGGCTGCGTCTTAGGCTTTAGTTGCTGTTCTCAAGAACTTCAGTCTAAAGGAGAGTAGTTTATTACACAATGTATTAATTCAATCAAGGAAACCCTTCAGAACACAAGTCCATTTTTAAGAGGATGCGTTTTCATTGTAGAAAGGGCACATGAGTTCCTGACCTATCAAAAGCCAGGCTGCTCACCTATTTCTGAGGGTGAGTGTCCCCTCATTTCTTGTGTTCTTTCTTTGGGAGACACATTCAGCTCCAACCAGTGCAAATTCTGTCTATAGAACCTCCTCTAGCCCCTTTTTTGTTTTTTATAGGATTTGGTGTATAAATGTAGTTTCTTCTTTCTTCTTCTAGCATGATCTTTGATGTGTTTGCCAACTGAACTTGAACATCACTGCTAGACTCAGTACAAGAGCTTTGGAGCCAGGCCGACCTTCCCCCCCCCCCCCACCATTCTCGGGCTCATCACCCATCTACTCTGGGCCTCAGTTTGCTTCTATTTAAAGTTTGAAAAGCAACCTTACCTCACAGGAGCTGTTTTAACTGTGAACATGGTAATTCAGAGCTCAGGCCTTGGATGCCACTGCCCTGAGTTCTAATCTGCACTCTGCCACATATTAGCTGACTCAGTTTGAACAAACTACTTAACCACCACCAACCTCCTTGCCATGAAATGGCAGCACAGAATACTCAGGCATAACCAAAAATGAAGCATTCGGATTGCCTCCTCTAGGCTTGCCGGCATGTACAAAATTTATGTATATAAAGGAGTGTGGATTTTAACTCAATAAATGAAAGAAAAAAAGGTGATGATTTAAAGTATCTGGGGCAGAACAGATTCAAAACAATAGCTGTGACCTTCCGTGTGACCGTAAAATCACACAGGTTTACCGCTGAGGAGGTCTAGCTGGTTGGTGCCACCAAAGGATCATGCAAAGGAGCTTTTTCTTCAACACATTTTATCACATGCTCCGTTTGGATCTCAGTTTTACAGATCTGAAACTGGATTTTGGCATTGAGAGTGGCATAATAGCTCAGGTATGAGGTTGCAGCAACCAGGTTCTGAAGAGATCATGGTCTAAACCGAAAGCAAGGTAACTCTCAAGACCGAGAATGTAGTCCAAGAACGCGGCGCTCATGCCTCAGGTCAGCTCTGCCTGATCAGGGTACAATGCATGCTTGTTAGAGGAGCAGGACATTGGGGCGAGGGGACTACATTATTGTCAGAAACCCACTTCCTCTCCACACCCCTGCCGTGGTAGCTTGATGAGCCACCTCATCACGTGACTGTGGTGGACCTGGTCCCACCTCCTTCGGGCAGGGTTCCGATCGCCCCTCCCTGTGCTTGCCAGTCAAGCTCTCATTTTCTTCCTGGTTCTACACTGACCACTTCCCTTTCTGATGGACACATGATCTGTGTGGCAGTGTCACCATCTACATTAGCTACTCATTCCCACTGTCTTACCTTACAAGGCTGAGTTGCTGCAGGAAATTTTGCACATGCCCACTTGCACGCTCATTCTCCCATTCAGCTCTCACTCCCAGAGAGCCCTTGAGTCAGGGGGTGTGAGGGCCATACCTCCCTGCCCTCTACCCCATGACCCATCTGCAAACATCCACCTTAAGCAGCGGTGTGGCATATGAAACCTGCCCCCAGGGACAACATCCCCAGGCACACATACGTTTTGTCTACATGTCCCCAGATTTGGAAGAAACCTCCAGCTTTTCCTCTGCTCAAATGCACCACTGAACATGTCTGTGAGCGCCCTGAGAGCCCCCTGGCTTATGTCACCAGACTGAACGAACCTTGTCTTCCAGGTCCTGTGTGCTGCCATGTAGGGTCAGCAGGCGGCGCTGAGGCTCACATTCGCTCTGGACATAGAGAGCATCTTTCCCAGAGAGAGTGTGGCTAAGAGGGTTTTCCTTCGGACTCTGCCTGGCCGAGAATATTTCTCCTCTCACTGAGATTGCTGCTCACTCATCCCTTCATCTCTGCTCCTGGGGAGGTAGCTTGCATCCCACAGAGATTCACAACTCTGATTTGGGGACAGGTCTCCTCTGACGACTGGACCCTTGGATGTGTCAGAGCCACCCTGACTTAAAGAGAGGAGCAAAGGAAATGTGGGTACCCAAGGCAGAAGGTCCCTTCCCTCTTAGCCATAGCATTTCTGGGGAAATGAGAGAAGTGGCTTCCTACAGTCTGAGGAGAGAGGAGTCTGCAGGGCTAAGTGTGTTCCAGTGACAGAGCTTTATAAACACTGCTGTCCCCATTGTCTGCCGTCAATCCTACCTACCAGTTCTCTGACCAGCAGGCTTTTTAGCCGGAGCCTCAGGTCCCTTGATGCTCAGCTCCCTACCTGCTCTGTGACAGGAGACTGAGGGACACAGGGGATGTTGGGTATCTAGGCAGGAGGAGAAACCGCAGCCAGCCAGACTGCTCGTGAGCTAATGTGGCTCTAATAGGATGGAAGGAAGAACTGCCCCATGCCCGACGCCCAGGACCCTTTCCCCGTACTATTCAGTGAGTCTGAAGCTGTGTCCAATAGGAGAGCTCTTAGCTACCTGAGGGTATTGAAATTGTTTATGGCTATTGAAGTGCATGAAATTTAAATACAACCAAAGTTTGCTTCCTTGTCTGATTCACAGCCACATTTCAAATGCCCAGTAGCCAGCCTTGGCTAGGGTTCCCGTGTTGGCTATGGTGACATTCCCATGGCCATGGAAAGTTCTATCAGCACTCTGCCCAAGGAGGCTTGATCATTGACTCTGAAAAACAGTTCACCTTCAGGACTCCTCCAACACTAAAACATTTTTATAAGCATTGAATTTATATAAAACTGGCACTAGAGCTCCTGATGACCATATTATTCATATAAATTGGGGCACTATCTCTGTGACACACACACATACGTCCCGCTCATAAAAGAATCAAATTCAGAAGCTAGAAAGAGCTCAACTCCAGCTTGCGGAGTGGGTCCCAAGAACCCCGCCGCCGCTGTAAACGATCCTTGCCCTCCCGGTATCGGGACCTGACTTCTACCTGCTGGGAGTTCTTTGGAAAATAATAACAGTCGTAAAGATAAATGATTTTAATTTTTTAGAGTAAAATTTTATTCATGCAATAGATATTTACTGTCTAGTATGGACAGGACAGAGTCCAAATTCTGAAATGCCAAACCCTGGACCGGGTGGGTTTTCGATAAATATCAAATGAATGAATAAATTACTCATCCTAGAAAAAGTCCACTGAGCCATTCAGTCTGCTTTTCCTCTTTGTTCCCCATGACTCTTGAGAGGAGGCTGGGCCCAGCTACTCAGACCAGCAGCTGGGAAGTGGCTTGAGATTCATCCTGTTCTGGGTGTGTTGAGACCCTCAGGGCCATGGCAACTGGTTTCCTAGTCACATGTTTTAATGTAGTTTTGTTAGCCAGCGTTCTCCAGAGAAACAGAACATGAGGTTTGTGTGTGTGTCTCTCTCTCTGTGCCTCTAACGTCTAGCTGGAGATTGCTTGCTTGCTTGCCCTTCAGGCATCGGCCATTGACTGTGGCAAGTCACACACTGCAGAGTGGCTGGCAGGTTGGAGACCCAGGGAAGAGTTGCGGCTGCACTTGTGAGGCAGTTTCTGGGCAGAATTCTTCCTCTTTTTCAGGGGAAGTCAGTCTTTTCTTCTCATCAAGTCTTTAAGTCATTGGATGAGGCCCCCCACATTGAGAGGGTAAACTGCTTTGTGCAAAGTCTACTGATTTAAATGTTGTCATCTAATAAAAAGATCTTCAAAGAAGTATCTGAACAATCGTTGGGTAGAATTGGGGTGCAATTCCTATCTTGATCTTTACTGCATGGAGCAGGGATGTTCTGCCTTTTCTGGTTCTTCAGCCAGGCCAGTCCTGCTCTCTTTTATGTCCTACGTGTTCAACCACATGACTGCAGGCTCGTGGAAATGGAGATCTGGTTCTCTGCACTCCCTCCTTCCACTGAGTAATGCTGCACCGCTCATCACGACACTATCTATCTGCACCTGTTTTTTTATAGGTTACTCCTTAGATTCGGTTTCCTTGGTCATGTTGTCCTGAGTAGGGGTGCCCTCTTCCCCCACCCCGCCTTCACTGGTTTCTTCTGCCTCCTGCAGCTAAGAAGGAAGCTCGTGGTCGAGGGCAAGCACCCAGGGCTGGAATCAGATTCGGACTGCCCCTCAGTTCCATCGCCAGCCGTCGTCTCCAGACCTCAGTCTGCTCCTCTGTAGAGGCCACACCGGTCTCATGCTGTCTGCTGTAGCCTTCCCCACTCTATTTTCAGATTTTCTCCTTATCTCATTCATGCGGTATTTGAAGGCAAGAATTGTGTTTCATTTGTCATTATGTCAGTTGTACAGTCCTTAAAATAAAACAGGTGCTCATGAAAACATTTGTTGCTGCAACGTTGAAGGATGAATGAGGGGGCACCGGCAGGGCTGTAAGTGTGAGGCAAGTGCTGTAAGCGCAGGCTCCCCTACACCGGTGGGTGTGCGGAGGCCTCTTTCCAGGCCTGTCTCGCCGGTGCCTCTGGCCTTCTCTCCCCTCGAGGAGCGAGGGCTGGCGCGTCATGGCAGCAGTGACTGTGCCACTCTCTTCTCTTCCCTGCCTACCTTTCTGGTTCTCTACATGCCGGTAGCCCCATTGCTGGGGATCGCTCTACACCAAAACAGAGAAAGCATGTTTTCCTGGCTAGGGTTTCCAAATCGCGGGCGACAGTAGGGTGGACAGCAGGGAGCGGGGCCTTTCTCCCCCATGGTGTGCATTAATGCCTTCAACATCGCTAGGGGACAAAGGTTGATGCTCCCTTTATTCCAAAGACCTGCTGAGACTTCATTAATCACAGCAAAGTTCCAGGACCCCCACTTTAAATCAATGTCGTATTTAGCAAGAAATGAGCAGTCAATTGTAACCTTCATTCATAAACTGGTGCAGTTTAGCGCTAACAGAATTTATCTGTCTGGCAGATCAGCAGCCGAACACAATTTTAATTATACCTGTCACCCTCGGCCGCGCTCCCTCACCGTGTGCTAACCTTATCAGGAGGCTCTACCTGTGCTGCTGGAGTTTGCCACTCACAAGCCAAAGTTTGCTCTCCTGTCATTTAGGCAACTGCCTGGCACTTGAATTTCAGAAGAGAAGCTACTTTGTTAACATAAAGCAACATAATAGGAAGTACAAACTGTTCAGTTGTGTGTCTGATTAACAAAATCTTTGCAGGTTTCCTGAAATAGCATAGGATGCAAGTGCTAAAGTTAGCAGGAAATACATATTGACACTTGCTAATTAGCTCCCTTTCACCACATAACCTGCATGGTTATGTGCATTTTACTACCTTTATTTGTTTTATGCTATAGAAGCATTTCCTGCTATGCATACTCACTGTGTTTGGGGGGAGCAATCTTTTAAAAGAGCCAGATAAGCACTGTTCTCATTTCTGGGAGGGCCAGAGGATGAAGGGACAAGGGATGACCATCACTCAGGATGACAAAGAATTGGTGTTTTTTCTCCTGTGTTATAATTAGGGTATTGAACATGTCTGGGCGCTGCATTGCAGATGAAAGGATGCTTTCCTCATTGCACCTTCTCTCCGTCAGTAGCACAATTTGATTTTCATTTTCTAGACTATTCTTCTAGGCACTGTCTGGCATATGAGTCACGCTTTTTGTGTCGATTATTTCAGGACGCGTGTTGTCTCTTGCAGACTTGAAAGCACAGCAGCTGTTAGAGGATCGCGTTCTGCCCTCAGATCTGCCCCTTGTGGCTGTTAAGCAAAGGCTACCAGAGTTTCTTTTCAGGATGACACTGGACAGTCACACAGGCCCCTGGCGAAAGCCCTAGTCCTGCTCTCCTATGGGTGACTGGTGAGGAAGTGAGACCAAGCATTATGTTTTTGTTAACTTTATTGTAGCTTTTAAACTTAATTTTTATTTATTTTGTGAATTTTATGAAATTACTTCCCTCCAACTTAGTGACCAAGGGCTCTCGGTGCTTAGGAAGAACTTACTGTGTGCCACTCAAGTTCTAAGTACTATATTTGCTTGTTTGTTTAATGATCCAACGGGGTGTATGCAATCTATTCTTCAGATGAAGAAATGGAGGCACAGAGAGCATGCAAGTTGCACCAGATCTCAAAGTTAGTCAAAAGCAGAGCAGGATTTGAACTTGGGTAGCCAGGCTCGAGGCTCTATGCTCTTAGGGAATCATGGCCAGTTTTAAGGAATGGGAGAAAAAGAGAAAACTGAGATAAATGTTGAACCAAATGGTCCCTCCAATGCAGACACAACCGATGTTCTACCAGGAGCCAGCGAGCCCTGGTGAACCCTGTTCACAGTGATGGCGGAGCCCAGAGGGGATGGAGCCAGCCAGACGCCAGCCCGACAGCGCAAGCAGCGCCACAGCCAGTCCTTGTTGTTTTCTGTGTAGAGTGTACTCTATGCTGTTGTCACCCCCTCACTTGGGAAACAGTGGAGATACCCAGTGGTATCAATCCCTAATTTTTCCCTCAGAAAACCTGAGGCCCTCGGAGATTAAGCAGGCACACAGCTCATAGGTAGCTGGGCTCGGTTCTCCACCCTGGCTCTCACCTCTGTCAGATAGTCCGGACACCTTTTTCTGTGTACTTTCAAGGATCTCCACAACCCAGCTTCTTTTCATTCCCGAGATGCCCAATCTTGATGGTATAAAATACCAACAAATCCTTTATTATGATCTGTGGCGTTTCCTGGGGGTGGCTGGCCTCAGCTGGGTGGCCAGAGGGCAGGGGGCTTATTCCAGGGTTGCAGCTGGCAGTCGGCTGGCACCATGTTGGGGCTATCTGCTGGCCTCCCACCTCACAGCTTGGCAGGTGGATTCCAAGAGTGGGGAGAGAGAGAGAGAGAGAGAGAGAGAGAGAGAGAGAGAGAGAAGCTCTCTTACAATATATGGCCTAACTTGGAAGTCACAGAGCGTCATGCCTCTTGTATTCCGTCAGTCCACCCAAAGACCCAGGGGAGGGAATAGAGGCCCCACCTCCTATGTGAACTGTACCACAGTCGTATTATAAGGAAGAACATGTTTTGCTCCTACTCAAAAAATATTATCTGCCAATAGTCTTGGAAATGTTTTCCTTCTAGAGCTGAAACTTCTGCCTCAAGCAAACATTTCCGTCTGCATAGATATTTCTCTTTAAACTCATCTTTGAAATCAACTGTTTTCTCAGTGAGATGTTTAGGTGTATAAAAAAATCAAGTATGCAGAGAGAGCAGTACAGATAAACTGAAAAAAATGTCTACTCCATCCCAAGCAAAGCATAAATAATTTAGACTAATTTCAGGC
This sequence comes from Scalopus aquaticus, assembly GCA_004024925.1. NCBI lineage: Eukaryota > Metazoa > Chordata > Mammalia > Eulipotyphla > Talpidae > Scalopus > Scalopus aquaticus. The sequence goes on from PVIJ01008552.1 coordinate 40,015, forward strand.
ATGGTGAGTAAAATCAGAGTAACCTGTGCTCAGCCCGCATTCTGAGTTGGTATTTTCGTCTAGGGCTGTTCCCGCATGCTCCCGCATTGCTGTGAACGGGGCGAGGCCCACACCTACTTAATGCATAAGCCTTTCTCACTGCATAGTTATTTTACTAGAATTGTTTTTATTTAACATAAAATAGACAATCGTTTTTATCTGGGAAACACATAGAGGGAATAAAGGATCATAGCACAAAGAGCACCAGTGTGTCAGCAACACCCAGAAGTCCATTGTCGCCGTGAACTTCGAGAGGAGGACCCAGGTCCTCACTTGTGTGTCTGTGGCTACATTCATTTTACAGTTTGGCAGGTGTTTGCAACCGTTTAAGATGGTCTGTTTAGCTTCGTTTGTTTTAGACCATTTCATAGTGGGAGTCTTACTTTATGCTTTCCCTCAATGCCATGTTTTGAGGCTCATCTATGCTGCTGCCCCCCGCCCCTGTGAGGAGACTTCACTGTGGGGAGTAATAACATTCTGCTGTTTGATGGACATTTCTTTTTTCCACTTTTTCGATCATAAACAATGCTGATGTTAACATTCCTACACACGTCTCCAGGTATACATGTGCAAATGTTTTCCCAGGGCCTCTACCTAGGAATGGAATTGCTGAGGTGTAACAAACGCTGGCTTTCAACTTTATTAGAAATGCCACCTTGTGATCCACAGCGAGCGCTCTATTTACATTTGTCCCAGCAGAATATGAAAGTTCTGCTTATTTCACATCCCTTCAAACACTTCTTTTCTGGTTTTTGTTTTTGTTACTTTTTTTTTCTTTGAGCTTTACCTAAACAGAGCCATAAAAATGGTATTTTATTGTGATTTTCTTTGACATTTATGAATGTCTTTTCTCATTATTATCGGTCATTTTGGCTTTCTCCTTCATTAATTCCTGTTCAAGACTTTTGTTGATTTTTATATTGAGTTGTTTCTGTCTTGCTTATTCCTAGGAGTGTTCTTTTAGTCTAGATACTGGCCTTGTTTCAACTGCTTGCTCCAAACATCCTCTCCCAGCGGGTGGGCTGCTGCTTTTATTCTCTTTGTGGTATCTTCTAAATCATAGAAATGGTTACTTTAATATTAACCGATTTTTCCATTTTTTTCTCTTATTTGCAATTTTGGGTCCAATTTAAAAAAATCCTTCCTTACCTTGAGTTCAAAAATAAAGTCTCTTATCATTGCTTCTGAATGCCTCTCCTGGCCTGTCTGCTATTGAAGTGTATTAGGACTGACTTGTGTTACTCAGCGCTGCCTGCTTAGGAAGGCCACACCCCTGCAGATGTGACCCCTGGTCATTGGTTTGACTCTGTTTTCAGTAGCCATTCTGCCTTCAGCTTTCGTGATGAAGAATTCTGATGTTAAAGTTCAGTGTCTCTGATACACTCTCTGCATCAGCTCTCCTAGATGTGTCTTTTATTTTCTCACTTGCATGCAACCTTCTTTATCCATTTTTTAGTTGTCAACAGCAAAGAAGCTAGGTTTTGTTTTTCTTTCTATACTATAATCATTATCTTAACTCAGGTATTCAGCTACCATATATGTATGATTCTATTCTCTTATTAATATTTTCTGCTTTTAATTTGTTTTGCCTTTTTGTGCTTCTTTTCCTCTCCTGTTTTTCTTCTTTAGATTTTTTCCCAATCCTGTATTTTGTCCATCATCTTTGAAGATAGTCATTCTATTTCTATACTATTAGTGATTAGTCCAGAAATTCTGACATGCATACTTTACAGTCTAATCAGTATCTTTACCTTCCTCCCTGACAACACATAAGGACACTTTTGCCTTATATATACACCTCTTTTGGTATGGGTTTGAGTCTCACATTCTTTCAGTCCCTAAGTTATTACTCATTACACAGCTAATATTTGTTTAGCTTTACCTACCATTTGCTGTTTTTTTTTTTTTTTTTTGTCTATCATTCCTCTTTGCACTTCTAAAATTCCGACTGGGTCACTTTCCTTTTGTCCAGTTATATCTGTACGAGCAGGTGTTCTTGTTTGTGTCATAACGTCTTTGTTTTCCTGTTATTCTAGGAGTACCCTGGGGAAATAGCAATCATTGAAGATATAGAAAATATTGAGATGTGATGTTTTTCATGGCATTGTTTATGACTGACAAAGGAAAATGAAAAACTGACATGTCCCACAGAAAAGGAGTGGTCAGTCATACAAATATGACAGATAATACAATCATTCATGGTCGTGGTGCCAGAGACAAGGCAGTGCATAGCATCATGCACACACCACCATATTGAGTGAAGAAAGCAATGTACCAAGTGTATGAACAAAACATACACACCCTGACAAAAGACTGGGAAAATATAGCAAAGAGTTTAAATTCCGTTTCTAAAGTGTTAAGTATTGGACGATTTTGATTTTCATTCTTACACTTTTCAGCTTTTTATAAACCTTCTACACAAGTGTGTATGGCATTTATAATTAGAAATGAAGTATTTAAAAAATAGCCAAAACTAAAATGTTTTTCCAGGAGATTAAATCATTTACAATCATATTCCACCCTAGTAGTGCATGAGCAGTGGCTATAGTTTCAATGTTTGTCAATTTTGTAAGTGTCCTATGATATTTCCCTGTTATTTCCATTTTTCTGATTACTATTGAAGTCACACACACTGTGTGTTTGTGTGTGTGTCTGTGTGTATTTATTGGCCATTTTAATTTCTTCTTTCACTAGAGCGTTGGTTTATACCCTTTGTCAATTTCTCAATTACATTCTTAATGGTTTTCCTATTGATTTGAAAGAACTCTTTATATATTAAGAATATTGACCCTACCTTTTCCCAAAGTATTTTTCAGTTTGTCTTTTAAATATCATTTCTAGTAAATGGTTGTTTTTAGTTTTTATTTTAAAAATGGTTAAGGCATATATACATTTGGAAAAAAGGGAGAGGAATAATTATAAATAAGGTAAAATATACATTTAGAAAAGATTCCAAAATACATATGGAAGATGAGCGGAAAAGTAAATAAAATATACCTCTAGAAAAGAAGTTATGGGAAAACGTGAGAAGCAGGAGAGGCACAGCATTCTTTTTAGAATTTTTAATTAATGGGGAATGGGAGTGATTTATCTCAGTAGTTGCTCCTGAGGATGTACAGATCTGTACATTATGTCTGTATCTTTAATAGGTATCACTAGCTCTTTCTAAAAATTGTGGTTATTCCTGAGCAGGGTAAGGCATACTGAGAGAATAGACAGTGAGAGCAAATGAAGGCAGACTGCCCTACTCAAGAGAAAGATTTGTGTCACTTAGAGTAGGAATTAAATTTCCCCCTTTACATCAGTATTCCTGAGGTTTGGGCCAGTGTTCACTTCTCTATATGACATGGGTGGTCATCACTCAGTCAGGCATGAACACCACAGTAACCCCCTTTTCTTTTCAGCACAGTGTTTCTTAACCTGGGCACTGTAGACATGTCAGATTGATCATTCTTTGTTGTTGGGTCTCTCCTGTGCATTGTGTGATGTGAGCAGCAGCCCTGGCCTCCACCCACTAGATGCCCATACAACACTTGCAGTTGTGACAGCTAAAGGTGTCTCCAAACTTGACTAAATGTCCCTGAGGAGACAAAATTGACCTGGTTGAGAACCATTGTTCTAGGCTAACATTGCCACAGGGCAATGAAAGTGAGAGGTTTTCTTCTAGGCTTTGGAGCCTTTGAGTTGAGTTGCAATTTGCAGAGATTTTAAGCTCGGCTGGTTTGGTTGGCAACTTGATGAGCTTTTGCTCTGAAGTGCACAGTTTTCTTCTTCCACAGCGTAGAGTTATGGCAAGTCTTCAATGCAAAGAAACCCTTATTTTTGCACTTAATTTTAATATTTTTATTATTTTTTTGTTTTGATATATACAGAGTCCTTTATTCACCTCCTAGTAAGTGGTACTGTTAATTATCTTAATTTTAAGCTTTTTAATCTCTGTTAGTACATGACTGAGGGGTACCCTGGGACTCTAAGCTCTTAAGGGATGCATGTTTTAAAAAGTGATTTAGCCATCTGTGTGCACAAAGGCAAGGGAAGCATACTCCTAGCAATAGATTTGTAATAGAACTGGTGTGCAGAGAGAGAGGGGGGATGGGGGGTGGGGGGAGAGAGAGAGAGAGAGAGAAGAGAGAAGAGAGAAGAGAGGATTTCAAATAACAGACTTCCAATAAAAATCCAAAAGTTACCCATCCCTTCATGGGCTAATGCCCAGTCAAATAGACTTAGCTTGAAGTAGGACCACAAAGGTCCAAAACCTTGCCACAAACCTAATGTATCTTCACAAGAAAGGGTTAAGACAGGTTCCAGAGAGCTGAGGCAGAGGAGATAATCAAATTTCAAAATATGCTACATCAAAGTAATGGCTGTCATAGTCTCTGCCAGGGACCAGAAGTAGCCTCTCCATGTGTTCTCTCCTCCACATGAATTTTTCCATGCATCTCTTCCAAATACCTGCATTCGAGTCAAAACTGGAAAAGCAAGAGAGCAAGAGTGTGTATGTATTGAGTTATAAGCCAAACATGACTGCTTAACTTGTTCTCTAGATCCCAGCAGCCCCCATTCAGGAAGTCAGGTTAATGGCATGCTGGGAATTGTAGTCCTCAGAGCCTGAGATTTCTGTGTGGAGATGAAGGTGGAATTTGTAACAAAAAGTCAAGAGGATGGACTTTCTTCAGGAGTCATTCAGGGGCTCAGAGTTTGCTCCTTGTTATATTAACACTGTGAAATTTACATTGATGTGTATTTCACATTTTGCTATTTTTTCACTTAAAATAACAAATGTAATGATCCCACTGGTTGAATAATTCCATTATGATGTGCTTTAAGACAGTGAGTTATTACTTTTACAAAATCACACATTCTGGTTCAAGCTAAAGATTCTTGCAAAATTATCATAGTCTTTTTAAAATTTTAGAGCAAAGAAACTCCCTACACATCATTTGTTTACATACACAGACATAGCTAGGTGTTGGGACTAATATAAAATTTTGATCACAGCTTTCTTTTGTGATTTTGTAAATCATTTCAATTTCCCTCGGAATTTGGTTCATGTAAGAACAGAGTGGCAGCTTTGGCCTCTCGTAACCACTCACCCCTTAGAATTGTACGTGACACTTTCACAATATCAAGGCAGAAACGCCTTGTAAGAGACACAGATGTATAATGCCGTCCGTAGCTGCTAAGGTGTGGCAGTCAGTAGGGAGACAGGCTCAGAATTAGAAATCAAGGGCACCCCCTCCTCCGTCCACGTTGACTCTATTTCATTCTCCCTCCAGGGCTCCACCTTCACCTAGGCAGCCGGCAGCCCCACAGGTGCCAGTCACAGGCCTGCTCACGCCGACCACTGGGCTTCCCCTCATCCCAGTGCTTCATGCTTCTAGTCAGTGATGTCAATTATGAGGACTTGGAAGGGAAACTGTCTAAACCACAGCTTGATACCCCGCCTGGTGTTCTTGCTGCAGTCGGCAAGAGCAGCCCGGGTCTCAGATGTGGTTGGGCGCACAGGACTGGCCCCATGCCTGAGCCCCAAGGGAAGCCGCCCCATCCTTGCTTGCCCTCCTACGCCTGCCTCAGTGCAGTCTCACAAGACTGTCTACATGGGGCCAGCAGACTGCTAGTTCTGATTTCTTTTGGTCTCTTAAAATATACAAAGTTGTATCATTACGTGTTGATTAGCCATATTCAGGCAGTGATGCACTGAATATATGGCAGTGGCCCCAACAGGCTATACCTTATAGCCTAGGTGGGTGGTAGGTTCATGGAACCACACTGTGACAGAGACACCAGGCAAACTCTTCTGTGACCTATTTCTCAGAATGTCTCCTTGCTGTTCAGTGCCTCATGACTACTGTTTGGCTGGTATCCACCGTGTGCCATCTCAGAGCTCACCAACGAGCAGAGCAGCTAATGGATGATGCTCACGTCTGCAGAGGGGAGCCTGGGGTGCACCTGTGTTTATTAGTACAGTCCAGGATGCCAACGGGCCTCGTTTGAGAGGGGCCTCTGCATCCGGACTCCATAACCCTTGTCAGCCCTGCTTGTTGTTGCCTTAGCTCCTCCTCTCTGTACCCCTCATTCCTAGCTGGATTCTCTTTGAAGCCCTGTGTTGTCCTCTCAGTGTCATGTCCAGCGCCGAGGCCTTTTGAAATGGTGTCCTGACCTATGACATTAGGAAACTGTCCCACTGTGTGTCTCCCCCCTTCACCCCGGCCCCCTGTGCCTTTAGAAATGAGACCACATGTTGCTCAGAGATCTATCACTACTGGGAGCATGAACGCAGGCGAGGACTTTGCCCTTGTGGTCTGTGACATGTGCGCGGACCAGACTCCATTCCCCACCTGTTGAGACCTGGCTCGGAAGCCCTGTCAGAAGCAGGAGCTGTTGCCCAGCGGGCCCTCAGGCTCCTTCTGTGTTCTGTTCAGGAAAGAAGGCTCTCATGAGAAAGTGTGCCCTGGATGTGAATGTTGCCGACACACCGTCTGCATCTCCGTGCTGCTCTCTTAAAAGCAAACCGATTTCTCTTTCCCAAGACTAATGTGATAACCACACTACAAACTCTTCTCCACAGCTACTTAAGCTGCCTCTTGGTGAAAGTGGAAAAATGAGTCTTTCAGAATTCAGTTTTACCCAAAGTGACTTTTTGAATCAGTCCCAGCCTAATTTTACAGAATCGAATCATTCATCTTAGAGAAGTCACCTCCAAATAAATGTGGTCTTTATCTGTTCATCCTGTTAAGCTCCCTCAGTGAGACCCTGGCTGCATACAGAATAACCACGGTCAGAGAAATGGGTGGTTTCTGCGGAAGTCATCAGGGATTTTCACATCATTACACAGGATTAAAAAAGGAAATCAAACTAAATAAAAGATGATGTATCCTGATTCTCTTGGGAATTTGTTCCTGTCAGGAATTTGGTATCCCTTGAGATAGAAAATTGGATTAGTGAATCTTAGCTGTGTACATATTCCATTATGGGCGATAAGCTCAGGTATATTGACACAGACAGTACCTCTTCCAAATGGAGCTCAGAAAACTAAGAGGGTCTCCCTCCTGCCCCTCACTTAGAAGCAGGGCACACTAGGCTTGTAAATTATGTCTGAGGCGATATTTCCAATAACACCCCAAGTTTTGATGCCCTGAGACCAACACCCTTGGATCAGCAATGGCATATACATGAGCCTGAATGTCATTAGGCCACCAGGGACAAGGCCCCAGAGAATTAGAGCCGTCCTCCCGCTGGGCCCCCACTGGCTCAGCTGCTGGCTGTGTCCTCAGAGTGGTGGGCAGGCTGACACGGCCTCAGGCAAAGTCGCAAGAAAAAGTACCTCACTCAAAGATGACACCAGTGTTTGCCACAGCACTGAAAAAAAGTTTCATGCTTCCCAAAGTATTTGGAAGTGAAATGATGTCTACAGATCCAGGTATCCTCTGGATAAAAGACGCAAATTTCTTTCTTTTTCTCCTACCTATTCTGAAAGTATTTATAGGGTAGGCAGAGAGGAAGTAAGTCTTGTATCTCAGATAAGAGAGAAAGGGAGGTCCTGGGCAGAGAGTTGGCATCTGGACTATTCATAGACGGTCGAAATGAATAAATAATGATCTCCAGGCAAACCTTTCCCAAACTGACTTCCTCTGAACTGCAAATTATTAATTGTATCCTACATACATGAAAAGTGCTCTGTGGCTTCATGAATTAGGGAGCCTCCAGGTTAGGCAAATTTAAAAGATTCTCTTTAATGTAAGATTCAGTGCAACTTGCCAGAAAAATTAAAAAATCTGCTATTTACCAAGGGACCCTCCCCATGAAAGGCTTTTCTGGAAATACCCGTGCACTACGGGGAACGCCGTTCTGGTATCAGGCAGGCTTCACGGAGTCTCACTGGATGATTTTTGTCTTATCCTCAACCTACATAGACATTCTTAGACCTAAAATATGATTTTTAAAACATCCAGAAAGGATGGATCTTGTTCATTGTCGACTATTAGAAAATACCACCAGGCAAAAGAAGAGAAAGCCACAGGGAGGCTCCCCAATAACAGGCCCATCGCTGACCAGCTGAGACCCTCCCCTCCGCCTTCCTGTCTCTCTTTCATTCACTTCCCATGAAAGTGCCCATTTCACATCACAAAAGTCGCATCACAGATCACTTTTACGTTCTGCTTTTGTTCACCTAATGTCTTATAAACATCTTGTATGTTATACTTTGTCATACTTGTTAATGGCTTCTTAGTTTTCCAGCACATCTGTGGCCCATAATTTAATCCCTATTATTGGGCATTTGTTTCTAGGCTTGTTTGTTGTTATTAATGTTATAGCATCGCACTTGTTTGTAATGGTCCAACACAATCTTTGAAGTCCTCTGCTTGTGTGACTTGTCTCATATCAAATCTACTAAAGGGTCATTATTGTCACCATGTGTTCCTCATCCTGAGGCAGAACCTGAATTAGAACCTTAATTGGGCCATCAACACCATGTCTTTACTTTTAGATTAACTGCGGCAGTGTGATTCACGACTGTGTCGCCTCCTGACCGAGAACACAGCACCAGCGTCACACAGCCTGGCTGCAAACTCAGCTAATTAACTTCTTACGGATTTAAGCAGTTGGTGTAACTTCTTCAAACCTCAGTCTCTTCAGCTATAAAATGGGAATAACAATGGTGCCTCCTCAAAGACTTGTGAGGATTTGATGGTGTGTGTGTGTGTGTGTGTGTGTGTGTGTGTGTGTGTGTAGAAAAGGGGGAGTAGAGGGTACCAGAGACCAGCAGTTCTACAGACCCCCCATGCCTCCTCTCCCAGCTCCTCACATCCTCGCAGCAGGGGCCTCTGCAGGGTTGAGAACACAGGCCACGGCAGCACGTTCATCTGTGACCTGAATGCAACTCCCAGCTCTACCCTTTATTCGCTAGACCTCAGACATGTTCTCTAACTCCCTTCCTCCGCAGCCTGGTGAATGGACACAAGCAACCCCGCTGCCTCAGAGAGAGCTGGTGTGATGATACAATGAGATCGTGTTTGTGTGTGTGGTGTCTGTCATATTCCAAGCACTTAGTAGCAGCCAGAAAAAAAGGCATGTCACCCACAAGCTTCCGTTTCCACATCGCTAAAACAGAAATAATAATGACTTGACAAGTTAGCACCAAGATTAAATTATTAAAGTAAACGCATAATGCCAGCACGGTTCTTGCAATAGTAGGTGTTTAATATATGGCAGCTCTTGAGTAGTGTGGCCACTATTGGCTTAGTGTTGGTGGGTGACTCACAAGCTGAGCTGCCCTGGGTCACCCGTCTCTCCCAGCCACCAGCTGGCCATGTGTGCACTGCAGGTTGGGGGGCAGCTGGCCCCCTGCAGACCTTGAGCCACCTTCTTTGGTCTGCAGGTGGGAAGCCCCTAAACTCCCGTGTCCGACCTGACCGTCCAGGAGTTGTGTCGTCCACAGCCCTGGCACACAAGGTTGTCCTCGATGGGGCCGAGCTTGTTATTACGTTTTGGAGCAATTCATTACAGACGAGTCTGGGAAGGGACTGAGGCAGCAGGTCCTCGTGGAGCGGGGAGGAGGTACGCGGATCAGGGCAGCGACGCTTTAATGAGTGCAGTGCTTCCTGAGCTGGAGGTAGGTCTCAAAATCTCTCTCTGGACCCAAGGAGAAAAACATATGCTAGGAAATTGTGTGAAGTGTGAGGAGTCACAGGGGAATTGAGTTTGAAATGTACCACCTCATCATGCCACGAATTCAATCTCGAGGCACATTATGGGCTATAATTCTCCGAGTCCTTAGAGACGCCTTAACACCACTTAAAATCAGACCTGTTCAAATTCTGCTTACGCCCGATCCCTGCTCCATGTCGTAAACCATTATTTTCCATTTGTATCTGACTTTAACCATTCTTATAAACCAATAATTCTGTATTCCTTTCAGAATGACTCTATTGCACTAAAGTTTCCTTGGAAGCTACCTTTGTTTTCTTCAATGCTCTGAAGTGTGAAGTCTACATAATTTGCTAAATGTATCATGTTTACATATGCATAAGCCAGTTACCTCCAAATCACCATCTTCTTCCTGCACTGTTGGCTGAATGCTTCAAGAAAATGAAGCTTAATTTTCTGTAAGCAGCATTCCATGGTTTCCAAATAAGCTCACGGAGACAGAGATAAACTAAATTATTTAGTGGTAACTAGCCAGACAGAAAGGAGAAGCCCGTGCTGAAACAAACCAGGTGTGTGAATTGTTCTAGCATCTCTCCTCCCTCACTGTCTGGGAAGCAGCAGGAACGTGAGAACCCAGAACCCTCCCGCTGGCTTCTGCCAGGCTGGCTGAGTTCAGTGGGGGGTCAGCACCCTGGACCCAACTTCAACCCAGGAGGTTCCTGGCCATCCTTTCCTGGGGCGAGGGGAGCCCATGTGGGCCACCCTTCCCACGAGCAGGTCGGCACAGCGGGCGTGAAGAGCGTGGCTTGAATCATGTGGTCCCGGGTTTAGATGGCATCTCGGTCTTCACATATGTCGCGGGGAGGGGAGAGGGGAGGACGGGCAAGGCCCCTAAGCTGCTAGGTCTTGGTTTTCTCAGATGTGGAGATAGGAGGCCTCCCACCCAGACACCCTAAGGCTTCGCTGAGACTTCGTGTCCTTGTATCCAGGCAGCTTCCGAGGCGGCTCCTCTTCCCGCATCTGTTCTCTGCTTGGCTGGAAGTTCCTTCTCTGGTGGTGGCTGTAGCTCCCCATCGTCCTCAAAGGTCCACACCAGCCAGGGTCTTTTTTAACCTATTCAGCATGTTGATTCCTGGTGCTTTTATGGAGATGGGAGAGTGTTTTCATCTAGCTCAGAGCATTTACATTTTCTTAGTTCGTTTTGCCATCCTGTATCAATGCCTGCTTTTGGCCAGTCGCTGCTGGGAGAGAGGACCAGTGTGACTGCTGCTGACTCCTTGCTCCCTCAGCTCCAGCGGGATGAAAGACTATAACGTGGCGTGACAGAAAATGCAGGTAGCGACCCTGGGACACCCCAGGAGAGCAGGTAGAATCTTGCTGGGGGGCTGCTGGGGAGAGGATTCCACAGATGAACACATGTTGGAGCTCCATCTTGGTTCTCTAGGAAAGAGCATCCTGGTAAAGAAAATGGCTCAGGTCTGTGTTGTTAACAATTCCATCAACTTGATGGAAGGAAAACGTTCTCCTTTTACAAATAAGGAGGGGAGACTGAGCACGGGGCCAGGGCCGTGTCTTAATCATGTCTGCATCCCCTAGAGTGTGAGACGAGGGAGAGCTGGAATTGAATTTAGACCTGCCCAAGGTCACAGGCCAGGATGGAGAACAGCACACAGATAATGCTGATTAAAAAATCCCCTGTTAAGGGATTATTTTTCCCCTTTGGGTTAAAAAGAAAAACTTTAGCATGTGGCATTAGCACGGATGGATCCCTGCAAAAAGCTAACAAGCCTCATGTCACAGCACGAGCTTTTTCCCACCTGCATTGCATTTGTTCATTTACTTGTTTATTCATTCAACAAACCTCAATGAAGCACCTCTGTTTTGAGCCTTGCTGTCTGTGCCAAGGAGACAATTCAGTGAGTGGATACGGGCCCATTGAGGGAGTGCAAGGTTTAGTGGGGGACGCAGATAAGACTTTAACTCTGCAAAGGGCTCTGCATTCTCATCACAACCACAGAGTCTCACAGGGACACAGAAGTTCCCTTTCCACTCCTGTCCACCTTCAGTCAGCTCCCCACTCCCAGCAAAACAGAAGCGACTCAGAGTAGGTTTGGTTTATCCTTGAAGAGTTTCTGGCTGCACACAGAAGCACACACACGGATGACCCCTTTAACACAGAGAGCAGCATATGGCACACGCTGCTTCTCCTGCTTAACGTGTTTAGAGAGCCTTGCAGATCACACCAATAGCTGCAGTTTTCCTCGGATGGATGTGCTGTGATTGATTTAACCATGGCTATTATTTCCAGCCTTGTGCTATTTCAAACAATGCCATAATGGAGCTTATATACGTTACTTCAGACACCTCACTCTGCCTATCTGTAGCTTACATTCCCTAAGTAGAATTATGGAGTCCTATATATCTAGTAAAATTTCTTAATCTCTTTGCCATTGTTGGTTTTGTAATTGACATGGGTTTAGCTTTTTCTCTGTGACCTCGTCTGAAAATGAAATCTTACTCTTTTTAGAGATGGATTTTAACCCACTTAGGATAATAGATGTTAAAAATTAGGTTTGGCCCCATCAGCTTTATTATTTTATTATGTTTTCATTTTCACTGTGAGTTCTGTTTTCTTTCTATGTGGGAGGGGTGTGCGTGTATAATTTGATATTTAAGGATGTTAACCATCTAAACATGATTCTCCCTCCTCTCTCCTCCCCTCACTCCCCTTCTTCTCTGATCACTTGCAAACCATGTACTTAGTGTTCGCAGAGGCCCCCAAGGGCACGGCTTTTCTCAGTGCTGAGACATACTCAGGTTGTTTGACTCACCCTTTGGTGCTTTAGCTCAGCTACGACGGACAAGACAGTCAGCAGACTGCCCCGCTCTGCATCCTCTTCCCTTCCTCTTTTTTGTTGAATTGTATCATTTTTCAGTTTCTGGGTGTGCAGTATTTGCGTTCTTATCTGCTGCCTGGGTCTACACCTTCACTCGCTCATAAATCAATTCATCTCCCCGGTCATCTGCGCAGCTGGCTATTGCTCGGCCTCCGGTAGCTCCTGGGAAGGGCTCCTGGGAGCGGGGAGCAAACATCCGCAAGTTACTGGCGGTTCAAAACTGGTTTTCTATAGCATTTCTTCTTGCCGAGTGGCTCAGGCAGGTAGAGAAGTCTGGGCTCAGCTTTCTTTTCTTGACTGTTTTATAGATACTCTCTGCTGGATTCTGGCTTTGACTATTGCTTTTTGAAATCTGAAGGCAGTCTTATTTTTCTTTTTTCTTCCTGTAAGTGACTGGGATCTCTTTTCTGTGCTACCATGTCAGTATTTCTTCATTTTTTTTTAATCCAGTAACTTCATTAGGATGGACCTTACTATCGACCATGCTGGATCGTTTTCCTTGGCTCACACTGGGCTTTTTCAATAGGTAGATTCAAGTCTTTTTTATTTCAGGAATGACTTAAACAAATTATTTTAAGTGTGTGTCCTCTTGCATTGTTTTGTTTCTGCAGGGGCTTCGGCTGTGCATGTGAAGGGTGCCGGTGCCACGTCTCCACAGCTGTCACTTTCTCTCTGATCCTTTCTAATCTCCCTTTGCTTCCTTTTCACGTGGTTCGTGCTTCTCCTTGCTGGCACCCTCCCTGCTTCCTGCCTTTCCCACTGGGTCCGCTCCTGTGCTGCTTCCAATTTGGCTTCATTTTTATGATGATCTTGGTTCTTTTTTTTTTACTTCTTTGCAGAATCTAAATGCTTGTGTTTCATCTCTTCTGTTGTCTCTTCATTTCTGACTCCTTGGTACTATTTTGTTGTCTTCATAAAGGCAATGTTTTCATTTTAATCCATGGTATTACACTTCATCCACATTTCTTTATATTTTCCATATTTCTGCTGTTTTCTGTGCTAGATTTTCCTATTCTTTTCCATAACTTTTCCTTCTTCTTTTGAGTCAGCTTCAAACTCCTTAAAGAACTGCAAGAGTTTCTTAAGGAATCGGCATAAGTGAGACTTTACTGGCATCCCTGTTGAAAAGGGAGCCCTGTAGCTGGGCAGGGCAGAACCTGTCCTTATAGACTCCGCAGCTGGCCCGTTTCAGTGAGTCACTGGGACTCAGGGCTTGCTCCCAAAATGGCAGCTCTGCACTGTCTTCTCACTAGCTGTGCTCATCTTGTGTCGTCTCTCTCTGCACCCTAGTTGCACTTGAGAGTGAGCCTCTGGCCTGCAGAAAGACCGCTTCTATAGACATTGCCGGGGCTCGTCTGCCCCCAGGGCGCTTGACCCTTCCTGTCCTTTCTTGGCAGTTTCTCTTCCTGGTCGGCTGTAGTTGATCTGCACGCCATCCTCCGGATTCCCTAGTTCTTGTTACACAGGGAATATTGGTCTCACTTTAGGAGTAGCTCTTTGCCCACTGGAAATGTGTGTGTGTGTTTGTGTGTATGTATGTATACACACATACGTATGTGTGTGCACGTGCGTGCGTGCGTGCGTGCGTATGGGACCCCTTGAACCTTTTCGTTTTTACTTCCACTGGGTAACTTCTGCTATACTATTCATATTCAAATCCAGGGATTTTACCTCCTAGTTTTGCTGAAAATGGAATCTGTGATTTTCTTTCTGTTTACAGTGTTGATTTTATATGATGTTTAGGAAGGGAAGGGGGAAATTGCTACCTGTCTCATCTGCCTTGTTAGATACTGCATCTCTAAAGAGGCAATTTTGAGCAATTAAAATATTATTACTAGAAGTAAAAATAAGATAGCTAATATTTTATTTTTGTGCCTTTACCAGGTCCTCTCGGAGCCCCGTGAGGGTCCCGTGAGGCTTGGATGCCATCTGTTATTTATGCGAAGTCACTATACCAGTCATGTCTTAAGGCTTTCAGCTTGGAGACAAATTTGGAGTCAGCTGTATGATGTGCAGGGTGAAAAGAACAGGGAGTGAGACTCAACCTTCAGGATTTGGAATCGCTTGAGGCACCTTTATGGTTCTCCCTTTGGTCCTGCTTTATTTATGTTGATTTTTCATCAGTTTGTCCACCAGAACCATGAAAGTGTTTCTGGCCCAGGCATCTTCAGGGCCATTCTGGTCTAGCCTCAGTTCTGACTGGGGGCTTTCAATTTCAGCCCCAACCTCTACCCTCTTACTCTAGGCTCTCAAGAGATTCCTCACAAAGGTTCTGTTAGACCTTTGTCACAGGAAGGGCATGATACTTCTGTCCTTGCATCAACCCACATACCATCACCACCCACCAGTCAGGAGAGGGGAGAGTGGGGTTCCGGGGGAACTAGAAGCAGCTCCGTGATGCTCTGCATTTGCCTGAATCTACTCGTGGTCTCCCACCTTATCTATGAATGAACGTGTTCTGCCACCCTGCCCCGTTACCAGAGGCAACTCCAGCGTCCATGCGCCTCCTGAGTCATCAGGATCCGATCTCAAAGCCCAGGCTTGCACTCACGGCCTTCTACCAACCTTCTGTGGCTTGCTGCCCCACCGAATAACATTGCAGTTTATTTCATGTTTCAGAGTAAAAACATATGTGCATGTATTGGTACTCTACGTATTGAGAAACAGAAATTTAAGTTACCTTTAATAGAACCCACGTGGGGATGTTGAATGTGAACAGATTAAACTGAAAACAAATTGACAGTTATTCATCGCACAAGTACCCTAACAATAGGTTTGCTGTTAGGAAAACCTCCTGCATGTGTAGGCTTACCTAACAGTCCTGGAATAGTCAGCACTGCCTGGTCAGAAGACATGCCTTAGAATGACTAGCTGCATGGGAACATCTTTAAGAAAGTGTGTATTGTGTGTGTATACACTTACAGATGTTTGATTTTTAAAACGTGATTTAGCATTGGATCTAATCATGCAGAAGTTGGTGTGTTTAACTCAAGCAGAACTAATCTTCGGTATAAATAAGCTTTAAAAATCAATTACTTGATTCCAACTGGCTTCCTCATTATTTCCAGGACCTGCCTGTGATGTCTTCTCCTTTCCTAAGTGCTCGCTGCACACCCGCCTTGGCTCACTGTCTGTCTTCTCCCAGTAGCCTCCCTGACTGCTGTCGTCACTTGCGCTCATACATTCACAAAGTGCGGGGCAACTTCAGATGCTTGTTCTGTTTCTGTAGTGAGCTGAGCGCCACGGGGAACACCATCACCCACCCAGCCCCTCACCCAGGCTGCCTGTACCCACCCCTGGTGCCCCCAGTAGTCCCCTTGGCCCACTTTCTATGCCTTGTCCCAAGGCACCTGCCATTCTGATAGTGGGTGAGAATAGCCACTGTCATTTCTCCAGTTTCATCTGTATTAGCGGAGAGTCTGAGGAATCTGGCTGGCCCTGAAATCTTCAGTAAATCTGCTGGGTACGATGTTGTTTTTAGAGAACTGCTAATCTAGTCCAGGTTCCCCACGTAGGGAAATGCTTACCCACTACCTTGGAAACACAATTAGAGCCCAAGTTGGCATGTCTAACCAATATTTTGCATATTCAATCGTTGTTGGGTTTTTTTCACCCTGGAGTGTGGAAAAGGCTGTGGGTTTTATCAGCAGCTTGAGAAGCTTATTTCAACCTCCCTGCTCTAGATTATTCAGAGGGAAAAAATAAGTTATTCCACTAATGCACATTTACAAATGTTGTGCAGTTTCTAAATGTATTTCTTTTTCCAGATGAAAGATTATCATTGCAATCAAGGGAAACATTAAAGTCCCTTCAAATCAGGTTACAAAGAATAGTCTTAATGGGTTTAACAGGGAAATTTATCCATCTTCACTTGTAGGTTATACCATTAATTGGTTTAACTCATCTTCTTCCAACTTTAATGTCAGTACTTTATGCTCTTTCAAAGATTGCTTTTTAAGAAGGACTTTATTAGCAAGTGCCTGAATAGTGGGGGCCTAATTCCTTTGCTCGTGTTTTTACATAAAACAATGTGTTCTCCAAGGATAAGAGAACATGCATATATATTGATGTTTTAGGCACTGAAAAATAAAAGCTGGAATTACATATAATAACCCAACTTAATCTGAGCAGGAATAACCTGACTAAAGTCACTGTTAGATGATCTCTAATTACAAATGGGGATTCACCATGTCGATGCTTTAAACATTCCACTGTGTTTCCTGTCACTGAAACTGTCTGTGGCTGGGATTGTGGTGTCTGTTCTCCTCTCCAAGGTTAAGAGCTACCAGCGCCTAAGTTTTCAGAAGAGAAAGTGGGAGTAGTTTCTTGTTGAAAGCTGACTTATTTTGAGAAAAAAATATCCTCTTGATTTCCCAAGAGGTTGAGACTTATTACCACCCTTTCATAGATGAAAAAAAAAAAAAGAAAGAAACAGAGGCTTAGAGAAGAGTTGTGTTCAAATCCAGGACTCACAGATCTAGAAACCTTGCCTTTTTTTCCCCACAGAATTTAATCATTTTTTGGTTGAGGTAATGTTGGTTTACTTCATTGTTTGTATTTTGAGAGTATAGGAACACCCCCTTCAAAATGTTATTGCCATATGCAGCTACCACCAAAGGACTGTGGTCCACATTAGTCCTTTGTGCTCCCTTCCCACCTTGCTCTCAGCCCTCCCCCTATGGATTCCTTGGTTCTATAATCACTTTTCCAGGGTTAGTTTTTTTAAGATTCACTTTATCTGTTTCTTTGATTAGTTTCTCTATATTCCACTTGTAAGACACCATTGGTATTTGTCTTTCTCCTTCTGACTTATTTCACTTAGCATAATTCCTTCCAGCTCCTACCATGCTGGTGCAAATGGCATGAGTTTGTCTTTTTTGATTACTGAGTAGTATTCCATTGTGTGTATATACCACATCTTCTTGATCCAGTCATCTGTTCTGGGCCATTTAGGTCGTTTTCATATCTTGGCTATTGTAAACAGTGCTGCAAAAAACATAGGGGTGCAGGTTTCCCTTCAAATTAGTGTTTTTGTGTTCTTCAGATAGATACCTAGGAGTGGAATTGCTGGGTCATATGGTAGATACATTTTTAATAATTTGAGGGTCCTCCAAACAGCTTTCCATGGTGGTTGGACCAGTCTCCATTCCCGCCAATAGTATACAAGAGTTCCTTTTTCTCCATATCCTTGCCAGCACTTACTGTTTGTGTTTTTTTTTTGTTTGTTTGTTTTTGTTTTTATACAGGCCATTCTCATATTCCCATTCTGGTTTTGATCTGTATTTTCCTGATGATAAGTGATGATGACCATTTTTCCATGTGCCTGTAGGCCACCTACATGTCTTCTTTGGAAAAGCATCTGCTTAGCTCTCCTGCCCATTTTTCAATGTGGTTATTTGTTTTCTTTTTAGTGAGTTGTATGAGCTCAACATAGATCTTGAATATCGGATGTATGGCAAGCAAATAGTTTCTCCCGTTCAGTAGAATGTCTTGTTTTATTGACAGTTTCTTTCACTGTATTGAAGCCTTTTAGTTTGGTGTCATCCCCATTGTTTAAATTCTCTTTTGTCTTCCATGCTGCTGGAGACACATCACAAAGACACCTCCGAGGCTCGTGGTGTGTTCTGCCTGTTGCCTTCTGTGCGCTGTATGGTGTCAGGTCTCACCTCCAGGTCATTTGTCCATTAGCTGCTGCACAGGCTACCTGTTGTTTTGGGGAGGGAGAGCATCTGTCTGTGGGTGAGGCGCTCAGCCTGCTTCGTGGGACTGCAGGCCTCTGGGGTTGTGGCTTGTGAGAGGCCCAGTGAACTTCAAGTGAGGGGACCTTGAATGGCAGTTTTGCCTTTTACCAGCTCTACAGCTTTGGGGATGTCATCTGATCTCTGAAGGACAATAGAGGGGTACCACCTATTGTGGAATGTCTTTTAGTGGTGGGCTTATGTGAAAATCTCCCATACATGAATTAGACTCCCAAACTTTTTCCACGTGCTGAATCGCCATGCCATCCGTGTCCACAGGATGGGCCGAAGTACCTTCTGGTCCATTCTCCCGTTGCCATGAACCAATCCTGTTCTCTCCTGTGTTCTGCAGATGTGGCAACTGAGAATCTGAAAAGCTGCTGGTCTGGTTGCCACAGTGACAGCTCAGCATAGCTCCTGGCCTGTTTACTCATGCAGCAGCAGGATTCTTTGAAAGCATCCTCCTTTCTCTTTTAAAGTAGGACTGTAGGGCCTCCCTGGTGGGGCAGGGGTTAAAGTCTCAGCACTATGAAGCTATCCACAGCCACTGCAGCATGAGTTCAATCCATAGCCAAGGAGCTTCCCACATGGTGCAGCAGACCTTTCCTGTCTCGCCTGCTGCTCCCCTCAGCAGTGTATTTCAGTCAATCTGCCTGTTCTGCTCCCCGCTCTGTCTCTGGTGAATCCTCTCACCCTCCTTCCCCCTTTGCCCCTGCCCCCCTGCACCTTGGGCTCTTGTATGCATAAATAAATAAAGTAAATCTTTAAAAAGAATAAATTAAAAAAATAAAGTAGGCTTGAAGTAGAGCTGACCCTCACCTACTTGAGTTCCAGTTTATTAAGCCCAGTTCCCAAGGGCATTGTTGCTTTGTTCATTCCCCTCTCCCTCCAGCCCCTGTGGAACACAGCGCCCTTTCTCAGCGTCCCTGCTCCATCCCCAACACTGAGCACTTGCTGTGTGCTAGAGGGGCCACCCAGTCTGTGTTGGATGAAGGGTCTGCATCACCCCATGCCTCCAGCAGCATGCCAGTATCACTGCCGAGGCCAATGCAGAAGGAAGAGGCTGGAGCAGGGAGGGCGGCCTGGGAGGCATCCTGTGTTGGTGCCAGTGCAGACTCTGCCCACGTCTGGTCTGGGCCCTGAAGAAGGCTCAGCTGCAGCCATTGCAGGCGATGCTAACTGCAGGCACTCTGAGCGCATTGATCCAGGGCTGCTCTGATTAAGTAATTACTCGAAGCAGCACTAGGAGGGCTGAGGAGATTAGTTTGAAAGGACCAGCACTAGGTCTCCATTTCCAAGAGGCCTCCCGGCCTGCTCCAGAGAGAACTCCAGTCTGGCCCAACTCTTTAATTACCTTCGGAGGCACTAAAGTTTAAATTAAATTCGGATTGTTTTCATATTAGCTTCTGCCAGAGCCCTGAGCTAAGCACTGGTGAGCTACGCGGGGAGAGGGAGGTCGGTGCATGTGGCAGGTGGAATATTTTTCTCTTTTGGCTCTTCAGCCATCTCATGAGTTCCAAAAGTATTTCAGTAATTGGTTCCCCAGCAAAGGTTTACAGAGAGCCTGCCATGCTGTGTGTCAGATTTGCCGTGTTCAGGCCCCTTCAGTGGGGTGTTCCAGTGTGGCTTCAGTAAGGACTTTTCGCACAGATGCGCTCCCAGGCACCCTCTCATTTTATTGGGTACTAACTCCGTTGCTTTGCATGCGGAATTTCTGTCCTTCGCCCCTACCTCCACTTTTCATACCATCTCCGAAATATTTTGTATACCTCTGATTGGGTCTTTGCCTTCCCTTTCTGTCTAAACCCCTGAGGGGGGTTATAGCGTGCCATTAAGCCCCTCAAAGTCATTAATAGGAGGTGACTGGCTGGGAACACCAGTTATCACCCCTGGGACCATTTTTCAAAGCAGCTCAGATCTTGGAGCTCCTCTCTCTCTCCTCTGAAACCTGCTGCCCAGCTCCTCACTGTCTGTGGGAAGACAGAGAAGCCAAGCAGGTGGGGCGATGGGGGAGTGGGGCAGAGGCTCTGCCAGACTCGAGACACGTCTTCACTTAGGGAGCATTCCTCATTCCCTCGCCAGTACTGTTACCCAGGGAGGCTAAGTGGCCCTCACATAAATCCCCACACCGTGAAACACCCCCTTTCCTCTCTCATTCCCCGGGACGGCAGGCAGC
Source organism: Scalopus aquaticus (assembly GCA_004024925.1). Taxonomy (NCBI): domain Eukaryota; kingdom Metazoa; phylum Chordata; class Mammalia; order Eulipotyphla; family Talpidae; genus Scalopus; species Scalopus aquaticus. The sequence goes on from PVIJ01008552.1 coordinate 60,513, forward strand.
AGCACAACCTTCCTCTCCGTGCCCGCTCACTCGGGATGGCCTCCCCGCTGTCTGAACACGACTTGCAACCAAATGCAGCCTGCGCACAGGCCTGCGCTGCATGCCTCGGGGGTGAGAGGAAAGGGTGCCCAGGTAGACAAAGTGGTCGCATTTTCTTCCCCGGCTGTCTACCTTCCTTGCCAGCCTTGTGTGCCCTCCAACTACCTTCGTAGTGCATTCTGCTCATATTTTCCAAACAGACAGGAGAAGTCCGCTGGGAGCGCTCCCGATGACCCGGCCCGTCTCTGCCGAGGTCCCTGCTTTCCTGCGGCACGAGCTGTCTCTGCACATTCTGGAGCCGTGTGCATGCGCCCCATCCTTTTCACTAATGAAGCCCCAGTGGCTGCACATGTGACACGAGCTTGTGGGGACAGACAGGAATGCGGCAGGCTGTATGGCTTCCTGCCGGGGGCCGCAGGCCACACCAAAGCAACAAAGGCAGGAGTCGAACTGGCTGCCTCCCTCCTCCAGCCTTCCTTCCCTCGCTCTGGCTGCACCCCGGCCAGGTGCCCTTTCTGTGGGAGGGCCTGATGTTCCCCGTTTCAAGGCAAGTCTCTCGTTGCCTTCATCAGTGCTGGCTCCCCACAAGCCCATCTGTCCCAGAGACCTGTTCTGCAGCCGGGGCTGGCCCAACAGGATGGCAGCATGGATCTAAATTCCGACCCTGCCACGTGATAGCAGCTGAATCTGGGAGTTTGTGACTGGCGTGTTCGCTCTTTCAGTGCGATGACAATGAACTACCAGGTAGCCACTCTCAGGGTGAGTGCCGGGAGTACGGGTGCAGGGGCCAGGCCAAATCTTCCCGTCAAGGAACTCTTTCAGCTGGGAGAAGGCAGCCATGCACAGCCTGATCTCAGGAACTCCTGGTGACCTGCCCATCAACTGAGTAAAGACGTTATTCTTTATATATAACCGTCTCCTCAGGCTTAAAAAATACCCCAAAGTGCTCACATTATGTAGACAGTTGAGAGGCGGGAAGGGAAACATTCATTTATTGAGCCCCACGACATGCCCGTAGCCCTGTGTGGTGTTCTGCTGCCATCATTCCACCCGCAGGGGTGCTGTGAGCTAAGTTTCACTATGTCTTTTTGCGGATGGACAAACTGAAGTGTATATAAGGTAATGAGAGGGCGTTAGACTCGGGCAGTGAGTGCGCACCCGAAGCGTTCTCCATGTCAGGGGCTGGCTATGTAACATGCGGGGCCCCCAGGGCTGAGCCAGACGAGGCGTGTCTCATCCTCTGTGACCTGGGTGGGGGGTGACATGGCCGAGAACCTACAGGTGTGAGGTGCATCATCCGAGAGGCAAGACTTTGGCAGCCTATCAAAGGGATAAACCCAGCCAGGGACTTAGGGAAGGCCCTGAAGAGGAAGCAGCTTACATCAGAGATTCAGCAGGGTGAAGAGGTGTGTCTTGAGAACAGCGAGGAGGAGGGCAGTGAGGGCGAGCACGGAAGCTGAGAAGGAGAGAAGAGAAACCTGAGGTGGTGCGGGCCACAGTGGTCAGGTCCTGCGTGCCGCACGATGAGTTTGGACTCGCCTGCAGCCCTCTGAAGGGGCTCAAGCAGGAAAGTGAGTTGATCAAATTCCACTTTAGAAAGACCCCTGAGGCCACTGGATGGAGAAGACGCAGGGAGCAAGACAGGGCCGGTGAGGAGCCTGCTGCAGAGGCTGGGGGGAGGTGATGTGTCTGCAGAGAGCAAGAAGCAGGGGCTTCCTACTGGCAGCCAGGGCAGCTCCAGGCGTGTGCCTGAGGAGAGGGTGCCCAGTAGTGTCATTTTTGACGATGGGAGGAGGCAGAGATTGGGGATCAGCTTATCTCAGAACAACACACTAGCTGAGTGGGAGCAGCCTGAGGGCATCTAAGGAAGATGAGGATTAGCCTGCTGACACAAGGCAAAAGGGGAGCGCTGACGAGGGTGCTGTGCAGGTGACTGGGAGAGCGAGAGCGATTAAGATCAAGCGGAAGCCAGAGTGGAGGGCAGGAGGGGACGGAATGGAAAATGCGGGACCAAAGAGGACTGGCTGACACAGCCACTTAGCAGGTAAGGGGGTGGCAAAGGGGACCGGTGCTGGTGTGTCTCCCTAGAGAGCTCAGTCTCCTCATCCAAAGTCTGCTTCGGGGTGTGGGTGCCCAGTTTCCCTCACCAGGAGGAGACCATCCAATGCCCCTTTCTAGAAATCACTAGGACTGGCCCACCTTGGGCAGAGTGCAGGAATGCAGGAGAATATGGTTTTCTCCCATAAAAATCGCCTTTCCCCAGGGAGGAACTGTGTGAGATGTACCCGCTGGGTCCCCCATTTCTAAAGCATTAATCCTCACTTCATACCTTTATCTGGGGCAACGACAGGCACCTTGAAATACAAGCATTTTTCTCCCGTGACTGGAATGTCTGGTGTGGCTAGAATACCAACTCTGAACAAATAGCTCTCTGCAGGCTGTCGCCTTTGATTACTTTTTTCTCTGGGATGTATCTAGCTCCAGGCAGACTGTGTCTGGTTTTCTCCTCCTAAGGCCCATTCAGTGAGGGCCCAGCAATCCACTGGCTCCTCTCTCCATCCCGACCTTCTCATCCGTCCCCACAAACCAGCGGCATCCTGCATGTGACTTCATCCTGAGTGACAGATCTGCTCTTTCAGGAGTCCACTCATCAGCCATCCAGAGCCTGGGTACTTTGGGAGGCCTGTGGGAAATCCAGTATCTTCTAAGGATATAGATTACCTGCACATCTGTCAGGGTTTAGTTAAACATGACTGACTAATTTATCCTGCATTGTGAGGTGGGGATTCATTTCCTTTGCAAGTTGACTTGGCGGTTTTCTCTGCTTAGAGAACGTTTTAAGTAGATTGCCGTGCGTGGCAATGGAGAAGAAATCGATGCTATTAATTTTCCATTTTCAAATGTGAGATTGACTGTAGGGCCCACATCCCATTCCTCTCAGAAAACTAGGCCACATCCTCTCCTGTTTAGAGCCAGGGAGCATAGGGAAAGTGACCATGGTCCCCAGAGGCTGAGTCTGGCAGAAAGCCTGAGCGGGGCCTGCTCTTGAGGGCTGGGCCTGGGGCCCGAGTCTCAGCCTTCAGCAGCAGCCTCCCCCACGTGGGCAGGCCTCAGTGTGAGAGGCGGCCCGGCCTGGCCCCAGTGACAGACCTGCACTTGAAGACTCCACCGCTTGATTCTAGCACCCATCCAGAGCCCGGGGACTTTGGGAGGCCTGTGGAAGATTCAGTATCTTCTTAGGCTATAGGTACCTGCACATCTGTCCCAAGCAGGCTTGTGAGCTTCTTCCTCAGCTCATCTTTAAAGACTGTGGGGGGAGGGCAGGTGCTATCTTGGATGTCAGCATGGACAGCATGATGAACCTCCAAAATGTTGGCCATCCGAAAAAGACAGCCAAGATTATCAAGGGTTACCCAGTCCCACACTCTGTGTGGAGTGTCCCACGTCTGTGCTGGGCCACGGGGAGTCACAGCCATGCAGGGTTCCACGGCACTTGGCATGGGGGTGCCACTAGGAGCTCAGTTTTCATTTTCACTGAATTTAAATAGAACTATTAAATAGAACTATGGCTGTATCAGATCGCACAAGTATCCATCCTCACCTATTATGTGACCAAAGCCAGTTTTTATTTCAGATGCCTTTGCCTCATTGGGTTTCTGAAGACTGTGATGTTTGCTCTAGGCTGACCTGTAAATCTTCAACTTATAACGGTGGTATTAAGAATCCTAGCTGACACACACGCGGAATCACCACGAACCATGATATTTGCTGAGCACTTTATATGCCTTGTCTAATGCAGAGGCACATGTTGATATGCCAAGTTTACAAAGAAGGAAACTGTGGCACTGGCGGTATCAGTGACTGATTTGTGTCTCCCAGCCAGTCAATGTGGGAGCTGAGGTTCCCCCCTTCCAGGCAGCATGACCCCTTAACTATTGGACTCTGCTGCCTGGCAACAGTTTCCAGTGCCATTTTGGGGCTGGTGTTTTTTATTTTTTTAATTTTTTTTTTAATTTATACATACAAGCTGGGGTACAGGTCAGAGGCGTGGGGCGGCGAGAGGGTTCACCAGAGACGGAGCAGGGAGCAGAACAGGCAGATCAGAAATACACTGGTGAGGGGAGCAGCGGGCGAGGCAGGAGAGGTCTGCCGCACCATGTGGGACTCTCCCCGGCTTGGCGTCGGACCCGCATCGTGTGCCGCTGCCAACAGCTCCACAGCACAGCGCTCAGCCGCTGCGCCACTAGGGAGGCCCGGGGCTGGTGTTTGAAAAAAGTGTGATGGCCTTGTTATTGAAAGCAGGTCGCATCTTGAGGTCATTAGTGACTTGGGCATAAGCACTGACAGGAGGTCACCTGTGCTCTGTGGTGTAGGGGTGAGACTGGGGTGAGGGAGCAATTATAAAGGGGCGCACTAAGATAGCAGAAAGAGACCCAGCCTGGGCCTGGTCACCTCTCACCCCAATGGAAGGTGGGTGAGCCCTTTCCTGGTTGAGGTCTGGGAAGTTTGGCTCTGTTTCCCTAACCCCCAAGACCAGCTCAGACCAGGCGTCTGACTGAGCTTGCTTGAAAAACAGGTGTGGGCTGTAAGATCGAGGCGCGGCTCTGGATGGTGTTAACTGTTTCTGGAGCAGATGCCCCCTGCCCATTATGAGGCAGATGGGGGCTGGCGGCCTTAATTCAGTCAGTCTGCATTGACTGGAGCTGGGCTGGAGTTGGGTGAGACTGTCTACTCGTTCATCACTGGCCCCAGGGTGTCAAATAGAGAGCTCGGGTGTTGGCTGGGTTCCCCTGCACTGCAGGTTCCAGCTTTCATCTCTATCTCATAGGCACCCTGAAGCATTGAGAACTTGGCTTGTGTTGTTCCAGTGCTTTGCACAGTTGTGGGGTTCAGTTCTTTGTCCCTTCTTACTGGACCTGGGCACCTCAGGTCTCTTAATTTGTCCATCGACAAGCAAAGGCTCACTGAGTGTGTTGCTGCCTATTTGCCTCTTGGCAGCCCCTGTCTGGATATTTTGTCAGTGTTGCCAGTACCTAGAATTAGGGGAATCAGGGAGCTGGGGAAAGCCGGCTGTCTGCCTGTCCTTTGTTTCCCCTCCTTTGGATTTTCCCTCAGAGTCTCACCAGTCAGCTCTGTGTCCACACTCACTACACACTCAGGTATCCTGCACCCATCTATCAACCCGCCTGTCTGGATTCTGTTTTCATTCCCAGAGTGTTCCTTTGTCCCCGGTGCTCCGTCAGACCCTCAGAGATGAGCAGGCTAGAGGTGGGCTGGAATAGGAAGTCATCCTCTGTCTACAAGGGAAAGTCAAGTCCATCTATTGAAAAGGCAGCAAAATGGGCCAAATCCACAAATCCCAACCTTGGGCGACGGCAAAGTTGAGAGTCTGCTCTTCCTGGGAACTTCTGATGTCCTAAGCGCATTAGCTGTTTCTGGGAATTAATCTCTTGGCATGAGTTGAGTGGAAAACGTGATGGTCTCTCTAGCAGACTGCAGTAGCAAGTTTTAGCCGTTACCTCAGGGACTGGGAAGGTCTCTGGAGGCTGCTGGGCAAGTGTGCGATGTTACAGCTGTTCCACTGGCACCGAGCTTCCGGATCAGAGCTGACGCCCCAGGAGCCTCGCCTGCCGTCATCCTGCTGCTGTGGGACTGGCATCCGTGGGTGCTTTCAGGGTGGGGGTCGGAGTCCTAGTGTGGTTGGTGAGGGAGGTTTGCTTTGAGCTTGGCTTTGTCGATGGCAATGGAATGTCCGGGGCAGAGAATGAACAAGAGGGACGCCCAGGGCTCACTGCCCTCCTGTGCTTCCCTCCAGCCTGCGCAGACAAGGAGCTGAGGAGCCTGGCTTCGCGCCTGAAAGACTGGTTTGGAGCCCTTCATGAGGACGCCAACAGGGTCATCAAGCCCACCAGCTCCGACACGGCCCAAGGCAGTAAGTCCTCTTCGCTGTGCTTTGTTTTAAATGACACATCTACTCTGGTGTTAGACACTGTTGATTGAGCAAATGCATTTTGGGATAAAGAACAACTTAAAATATGTCACCCAAATCAAAAGTACTAAAATATGGAGAAGGGGGAAATGCCTTAGAATCAAGAAAACACAACACTTTTAAGAGCCTGGTTGCAGACTTACATGTGCTTAGACAATTTGAAAAATACATTGAATATATGTGGAAACAAAAAGGGACAGCAGTAATCTCAGTCATTACGCTACAGAATATACTGTTTCTGCCCTTGTCATAAAGGAATAGAGCATAGAAAAGTGCGTGTGTACGGTCGCAACATGAACACAGACCCATACGTAGACGCGGTGCTTTATGACCCGCTAGCACTGTGCTAGGCCTGCCCCGCACACCGCGCCTTGTGGTAGCTCCAGAGTCCCAGTCTCTGCTGTTTAATTTGCCCTTCGTTTTGGGGTGCTGGCTTGCCCCAGTGCCCGGCCGGGACAAGCAGCCCTGCAGCAGACACCTTGCATGACCTGCCTCTGTGCACTAGCCAGCCTGTGTTTTCTTTCCATGGGATGTTCTAGGTTGCAGGTAAGTTGCCTGTGACGCTCAGATCGGCACCTCCCCAAGGGCCATCGACACAGAATGGCTTGCCTGGTCACAAGCCCCAAATGTCAATTCCCCACGGCATTTCCTGCGCAAGCACTGTCACTGCTTTGTCGCAGTGTGAAAGTCCATCGTTGCTGTTTAAGGTGTACAGGGTTCCAGCCCACTGCTGAGTTCAGACAGGATTTCTGAGTGTAACACTCTGGGATCGAGTGAAGCAGGTAAGAAGTCACTGGGGCAAGTTGCTGGGACCCAGAGTCCAACCAGCACCCCACCTGCAGCTCCAGTACTGTGCTGCCCTATCTTTCTGGCTATCCTGTGCTGTGTACGGCCACAGGTAGAGAAGTTGACCTGGGGATAATTATTTCATGACTCTGGATCTTTAAGGGGGAGGTGGTGTTTTTTTCCCAGAATCTCCATGTCCATCCACAGAGTGGTAACGGTGGCAGTGTAAGTGGGAAGGGGAAAGATGATTTCTCTCCTTCCTGCCACAGGTTTCCTTGGGAGTTCATGGGCAAGTAATTGCCACATGGTCTAGAGAAACTTCTCTGGGCATCCTCCAAAAACAGCCCTCCCTGGGGCTCTGCACGGCCTTCTGCGCAGAGCAGACTAAGGTGCTGAGAGCTGCTTCCCTGCAGCCTCCAGTCCAGGGAACCCCTCCTGCAGACAGCTGGCGAGCCTGGGAAAGACCTGCCCTTGCCCAGGAGCAAATTAAGTCCCTGAGGAGGCTCTAGGCTGACGCCCTGCAGTAACTGCTGTGAAGGGAAGGAGAGGAATGACACTCGGTTAAAATAGGAGGCCACAGGAGGGAGAGACATTTCCATCAGGTCAGGAGTGCTGAAGGGAAACCAGGAAAAAGCCTTCGAGGGTCACATGCTCAGGGCCAACTAAGGGCTGCTCTGCTTCACCTTCTGCTCCCAGATGTCACATGTAGCTTCCTTTTCTAGAACCTTCTGAATGCAGGTGAAGTGGGCTTGACCTTCTGACTATTCCCTGACCAGCTTGGCACTTCTTGGTGGTCAGTCAGCAGTGAAGTCCTCTTTCCCATATTAAAATGTTAATATCCTATAGAATTGGTGCCTCTTACATAGAATACTCTACATGAGAGTGTCGGGGTAAGTTATCTTCCTGTCCTCGTGAGCCCCTGAGGATCTCCGCTGACAGACTGTGGAGTCATGACGCTGTCAAAGGAGAGGACACACTGTCCCGTAGCCTGTTTCTTTGATGTGTTCTAAGATATCAAAAAGAAGCAACCTTTATAGGGAAAGCTTTTTATGTCTGAAGCGGTAATTTTTGTAGGAAGAAAATTTCTCTCATCAAAGAGTTTCAGTGAGCACTTACTGTGTGCCTGCACTGGCTGAGGCTACTGGCTGGAGCAAGACAGTCTGTGCCCTCAGGGGGCTCAGCTCTCCTGGGCTCTGATCCGGGAGTGTCCTCAGGGAGCTCAGAGGAAGGGCTGCTGCCCCTATTTTACGGGCTTCTGAACAGTGAAGACCCTTTTATAAAGACACTGTTTTCAAAGGGCTGGCTCTGGAGGGGCACAGACCCCCCCCCCACCCCGCCCGGGTTGTTCTCTGGCTGGGCGAGTATCCGCGTGCATCAGAAGTGTTGGGTGAAGAATTTCGAATTTGTAGCATGTGCACCAGGAATCCATGTACATTGGGCGGAGTCCACCTTCAGTTGGGGAGAACAGGGCTTATATCTTTAAGTCACAGGGAAAGGTCCTGGGGCATCAAGGAGTGAAAAGGGGGACCTCACATGATTCATGTTTACTCTGCAAGCAGAGGTTTCTCAAGTTTCAGAGGTTTCTTTGATATTTCTATGTCTGGATAGTTGCCCCGATCTCTAGCATTTTGGGTAGCTAACAGGAGGCGCACATGCTTCTCCTGACCCCCCAGGGCCTCCCCTGAGCTAGCTGAGAATAATGTGCGCGCCAGAGCGGGATGTCTGCGGAGGCCAGTTGCGAGCGCCTGAGCACGCCCTGCCCCTGTCCTGCTGTGTAAGCGGGGTAGGAGGCCTCGGGCTCGGAATAGTGCCCACCTCCAAGCTCAGGAAGTACTTGCCGCCCAGGTGCTGTGGAGGCGGGAGAACCCCGGGGTCACACCTGAGGGGAGAAACCAGATAGTGCCCAAAGATTAACAATGATGTAAGAAAATAAATACCAAAAAAAAAAAAAAAAGGAAAGATAGTATTGAGACAGAAAAAATCATAAATTAAAAGGCAAAGCATATATTTTTTTTTTCGGTATAAAAGAATTGCAGTGGGGGCAACAAACAGAAAACCTATAATGTACCCCCAGGAGGGAGAATGTCAGGGATTTTCATGGGGGGGGGGAAGAGGAAGAGAGGAAGAGGTTAAAGAGTTGATTAGTGTCAACAGGCTCCTGCTGTCACCTCACTGATGTTATCCTCCAGCTGAAGAGCCATCACGGACAGGTCTTTGACAGTTGTTTGCTTCATTGTTCCTTAAAACAATTATTTTTGGCCCATTCCAAGGTCTTTGGCCCAATGCAAACCAGACAGGTGATGCAACTTCTCTGTAATGGCTCCCTGGCGGCATTTTAAAATGGTTTCACAGATGTCAGCTTTTCACAGTAGAAACCCCAGAAACAGGGAGAGACCCCTCCAGGATCCTGCGGTGAGGTCAGTGTGTCCCCGCGAGGGGCACCCTGGCCAACTGAGTATCCTTGGGGTGAAGGGTCTTGGGAGGCGGGGGCCACCCAAGAGAAGCGGGGTTGAGAACACAGACTTGGGGGTAGCAATTGAGGACCTTGAACAGGTAACTGAAGCCTGGGGCTCCCTTTTTCACCTGTGAAATGGAGAAGAGCTGCATAGCCCTGTCGCGAGGACGCAGTGCGGTCCCCAGCAGCCAGTGCTCGTGCGCCTGCCGTAGCACAGGAAGGGCCGTTACAGCCGTGTGCTGGGGAGTAAAAGCAGCCCTGGAAACCGGCTTGGGGAATGACTTGGAAGCGCACTGCGCTGTGGCTTCTGAAAGAAGGGCGCGTTCTGCTGTGGAGCACGCCTTCTGGGGTTTGTCTGCCGTGGACTCAGCACCCGGCGTTAAGCCTCGCGTTAGTATTGCAGCGCATGTGCCTGTTGTGGAAGCAAATAATTCTTTAAGAAAACTACCCTTCCTCCCCCATGGGAAATAAGAAAGAAATTATTGTCTGAATCAATTTGGATTCCCTCTCATGTATCTCTCGAGGGAATTGCAGAAAGGATGGGGAACGAGGCAGGTACCTGGCCTGTTTTCCCATTAATGTTCAGGCTGCTCGGGTTTAGCAGTCCTGCGGGACAGAAGCAGCGCCCTGGCTGTGCTCTGGAGTTTTCGTTTCACGCCATCCCTTTCGCGGTGGTTTCCTTGTCTTGGATTTGCAAATAAGTATCCCCCCTAAACTTAAACGCGCAGTTTCCAGTAAGACAAGTCACCCCTCTTACTCGCTGTTTCTGTCGTCTTCCTTTTGGGCATCCCCTATCTAGCAAATGCCATCCCATAGTTACTCACAGATAGATCAGCGTGGGGAATTTGTTCCCTCTAGAACATGTGTTCCTCGAATGCTGAGTTCTGGTTTAGTGCATTTTAAATTGCTTCACTTAAAAAACCAACAGCAAAATTTTCTAGCTGAGTGTGCTGAGACTCTCCTTGGAAGGCCAGCACTTTGGGGAGGAGGCAGGGCGGGGGCGCCCAGGTCGGGGCGCTGAGATGGGCCTTCCCTTGGCAGGATTTGACACCAGCATCCTGCCCATCTGCAAGGACTCCCTGGGCTGGATGTTCAACAAGCTGGACATGAACTATGACCTCCTGCTCGACCATTCTGAGATCAACGCCATCTACCTGGACAAGTATGAGCCCTGCATCAAGGCGCTCTTCAACTCCTGCGACTCCTTCAAGGACGGCAAGCTCTCCAACAATGAATGGTGCTACTGCTTCCAGAAGCCGGGAGGTGAGCTCTGGTGGGGGCCGCACCGGGTGGCCACGTGCACTGGGCAGGAGCGCACACCACATAGCCCCATAGAGTTCCTTTGGGAAATCTCTTGACCATACTGTGCCTCAGCTTCGCACATCAGATGGGTGTGCAGACCGTGCTCCGCGACGCCCGGGGGCACGTGCGACTCCAGCGGGAGAAATGTGAGTCCCAGTGTTCCCTTCAGAGTCAGTCACTTCTCTCGGATAAGTACCGCTTTCCTGAGAGACAGACGGACACGTGTCATGAATATGCTGCAGCCACTGCTGCGCGGGACAGGCCTGGACAGACTCACGGAAATAAACAGGGGCCATTCCTACCACGCAAAGTCACCCCCAGGGACTGGGCGCTCCCAGGGGCCCGAGAGCCCCAGGGTGGAGCGTGAAGCCCCCAGACAGCTGTGTGAGCTGGGTCCCTCCCTCCACTCCCCCATCTCAATGTGCAGGAGGCGACAGAGGAAGCGCCCACGGGTGCCTGTGGGGAAGGTGGAAGGCGCCACATTTTACTCTAAAAACACAGGCACCTCCCTCCGGGTCTGGCTGTCGCCCCACTCTGATCCCTGCAGAGGGAGAAGAGGCTGTGTCCTTATAGATGGTGCCTCACTCCTCTGACGCCTTGGGTTGAGAATCTTACGGGTTGTCCTTTTCCTGGAAATGTCCCTTTTTGGTGTGTCCTGGTCCGAGTAGGAGCCTTTTCTCCCTCCAGTTTGAAGCACCTCCCCTGGTCTAGAACACTCCCATCAGGCAGAGGGGGGGTGGGGAGGGTAAAGAGGCCAAGCAGAGGAGACCTCAGTGCAGGGGACTGGGCTTGCGAGAACGCCCAGACAGAAGGTGCAGTGCAGGTCTCCTGTTTCCCTCGTAGTCCCCGGTGAGGAAGAAAGGAGGACTGTCAGCCTGCACTCAGCATGGCTCCCAGAGCCCTCAAGATGGTCCAGGTTTTATGGGGGCTCTTCTGCCTTAACTAGGGTCGGAAGAAGACTGGGAAATCTCATGTCGGAAGAGGAGTTTGCCCGATCAGGGTCATAGAGCAAAGGCCGCAGGGGCCTAGCACAGGTGGGGTCCGGCAGCACAGCACGCCCCCCTGGGGCCACGCACACATGGGTGTGGGGGTGACCTGCAGAAGCCTGGGGGAGGCGGCGTGTTTGGGCTCAGGCTCTGTGTGCGAGGAGATGGCACCGGGGCGGGGTTGTGGATGGTGGGAGCCTGGAAGGGGGTTCAGAGTCTGGATGACACGGTAGGCGCCTCCCTCCCTCCCTCCTTTCCTCCCCTTCCTCTTCCCCCTCACTCCATGGGCCCCCTTCCCCCTCACCTTCCTCCCCGTTTTCCTTCCTCTTCCACTTCCTTCATGCCTTCACCCAGTTTCTTCCTTACATTGCCCCTGCACTTTCCCCCACTCCCTTCTTCCATTTCCTTTGTCTCTCCCTCCCTCCACCCCCCATTTCTTCCTTTCCTCCACCCCTTCTTATCCCTCCACTTGCTCCCTTCTCATCCCCTCCCTTCTCCCTCCCTCCATCACTTCCCATTTGGCCCCTCCTTCCCTGACCTTCCTTCCTCCCCCTCCCCCATCCCTTATGTCTCTGCTTCTCTTTCTTCCCTGCCCCCTTCCTTCTCCTCTTCCTTCACCTCCTGTAGGGGTTTCTGCCCCTTCCTCTCTCACTCCCTTCTACACCTCCTCCCCTTCCTCCCTTCCACTCCCATTTGGCCACTCCCTTCCTCCCTTTCCCTCTCCTTTTTCCTGAATCCCCTCGTTCTCCAGGTCCTGTCTCCTCCCTTCTTGATGCTCGCCTTCCCTGCCTTGTTTCTCCTCTCATCCTTTCTTCCTTCCCCTTCTTCCCTCCCGATAATTACCCCACTACCTCCCTCCTTTCAGGTCTTTCCTTTCCATTCTGCCCCTTCCTTCCTGTCTTTCATTCTTTCCCCTCCCACCCCCTTGCTGTCCTCATTCACCTCTTCCTTAGCCTTCCCTCACATCCCTCTCTTCTTTCCTTCTACTTCCATTTGGCCCCTTCTCAACTTCCTGCCCTTTTCCATCCCCCACTCCCTCCATCCCTTCTCTACTTTGTTCCTTTCACTCCCATTCAGCCACTTTCATCCTGCCCCTCTCTTTATTCCTTGCTTCCTTCCCCTTCTTTCATTTCTTCTCTCCCTCCCTAGCTCCTTTTCTCTGCTCCTTATCCTTCCACTACTCCTTTCTCCCCTACCCCCATCAGTCTTTCCTCCCCCCCT
>PVIJ01008553.1:0-73278 GCA_004024925.1 Scalopus aquaticus
CTGTGAACTGACTCTGTGCTATAAAATAAGGGAGAGACCAGGATGAGTACATTCCAGTTCTCTGCTTTAGGAATGTTAATTGTAGTAGGGAAGGACAGCAGCATAAGTTTTTGAGAAGTCATAAAGACATGGTTATCTTTGTTGAAGGTCACAATATTTACAAACTTATAGACTATCAGAGTTTCATGAATTCTGAGATGTCAGCCAAAAAAAAAATAAATAAAAAATAAAAACAGTTGTATTTGGAGAAATATTTTAGGAAATAACAAGATGTGTTTGGATCTTTAAAGAATGGCGAATGTATTACCAAACAGAAAGGAGGTAGAGAGAACATTACAGGAGGTGGGCAACCATCCAGAAGCAACAAAGAGCTGGGGATTTGTGGTAAGGAGCTATTTGGCTTAAGCAACTGATTTCCAATGGCAAACAGCTGGTGAGAAGATGAACAGGCCTGCTGAAACCAGAAGGGAAAGTGTGGTCTTCTCTGCAGGTGGTTGTTAAAGGAACGCTTTCAGTGCCACTTTCTCTCCAAAATTACAGGTCTCAGGGATAGGTTTGGTCGTGCAACCCCAAGCACAGGCTTAGGTTGGCCAACTTGGCTTTGGCTTTTGGTAGTGTGTCTCAAACCTCCCCGGGATGTGGGGAGGAGCAACTCAGCGCAGGACCGAACTGCAACCCTTGAAGTTCAGACCAGATGGAAGCGGGGAACTAGTGGACTGTTGAGAAGGCAGTGAAACAGAACAGCTGTTTTAGGGAACCCCTTATAAAAGGAAAAGCAATCCTGGTGCCAGGTAGGCAGCGAACAGGCGAGAGTGTGGCTGAGTTGTCCTGGAACATCAGCAGCAGTTGCACCCTGCCAGCTTCAGGGGCAGTGGCAGGACTTGGTAAGACTGCTGCTGAGACTGGGGCCCAGATACTAACCCCAGCTTTGAATGCTGCCTGCTGTACATGCAACCTAAAGACATCATCATGTAGTTATTGGACACTCTGCCACTCCCCTATAGTTCTTACTCTAATCTGTTAAAATAAATTATTTTTTCCTGTTTTGCTGCACCAAAGTCCCTTTTTGTTTATAGTGATGGCTCTGAGTTCATGGACCCAGAACAGGTGATAGAGATTCTAACTGGGTGGTAGTTTTTAGATTCTTTGCCAGGAAACTGTGACACCAGGCAGAACTGTGTAGAAATTTATTGTTGTTAATATTGTTTTGTTTTTAAATTCATTTGGTGGAACTTAATGTCTATGAAAGAGATTTATCTATACTTGAAAATTCATCAGTTTGATTTTTGCCTATGGCCTGATTTTCAAGATCCTCTGAGCTAGCTGGAATATGGGTGCTTCTCCCTCTAACAGAGACCCATAAAAAATAAAAGCCCCCTCCTATTATTATCATTCTTCTGTTTGTAGGAAAGCAGTTCTTAATCCTTCCTCAAAGAAGGAAATAGCTCTCTGTTCCCAAGGACCTTAAGGTGTTTCCATGACAACCAACTTCTCACCTTCTAAGAATCCTCTCAATGGCCCTGAAGATCTCAATACCACTGTGTGTTGGGATGTATTTTCTAACAGCAAATCCCTTTTGCCTGTGTTCGATATGATTAAATTGCCACAAAATTATTCGATGAATTCTCTAAGATTGACTTGGATCTCCAACTCCAGAAGCACTGATTTTTTTTTTTTTTAAACCATGCAGCCTCTAGACCTTCTGTGAGACAGAATATAGCCTGGATACACAATCCATCTCTCTTGGATTTGGCCTTGAAGGTCATATGAAATCAGATTAATTAGCACTCGATTATCAGGCACTATCAGGGCAAACATCAAGATTCCTTAGTTTAAGGGATCAAACAAGTTGAATTTACCAAGCTCTGGGAGTGAAAGTGACACAGGAAATACAAAATATTGTATATTATGTTGAATACAAAAGAATGAGGAGAAACTAGTGTTATGGAAATATGGAAGAGGAGAGGTGGCAAGGAGCAAGTGATCAAATTGCCTCAAATAGAAGATAAACCTCAAGAAAAAAAAAAAAAGACTTTTAGCACTAGGTGTATCTTTGGTAACCTTTTTCCAAAGCAATTTTAATGAAGCATTAGTGTACCAAGGACAGTTAAGAACTAATTAAGAAATTAATGTAATAAGAAAAAGAAGACTCAATAATCTGTAAGGGCGTTGGTAGTGAAAAGAAAAGATATGTAAATATTGTAAAACTGTAGTAAGTAGTGTCAATAGAATTGTGCTTTGGTTTGATTTTCAGGATGGAATATTCTCATTTATGTTTATTTTTTAAAAGATTTTATTTTTATGCATGTAAGAGTTGGAGTATAGGCCAGAGGTGTGTGTGTGTGTGGGGAAGGGGTTGAGAGGTTTCACCAGAGACAGAGTGGGGAGCAGAACAGGCAGATTGACTGAAATACACTGCTGAGGGGAGCAGCAGGCGAGACAGGAGAGGTCTGCTGCGCCATGTGGGCTAGCTCCCTGGCCGAGAATCCCACTTGTGCTATAGTGACTGCTGACAGCTTCATAGTGCTGAGATTTAACCCCTTGCACCACCAGAGAGGCTATTGTTTATATTTAAAAGCTGAAAACGAGAAAGTTTGAAAATAGTGTCAAAAGAGGCTAACTGTGACAGCAGTGTATTTCAAAAAAAGTGGAGGAGACGTTACTTAGCAGAAATAAGATTTCCAAAATACACTTGATTGTCATTCAAGAGTAGAGGTAAGGAGACATGCATAGGATCAGAAAAAAGACAGATAGATAAAGGGAAAGCACAGAAATATTTTGGAAGCTGAAATTAAAAATTAGAGGTCAAAGAATTTTTAAGTTATGTTCGATTTAAAAATAATGTGTTTTGGTCAGATATTTCCAGGTTCTAATGTGTTTCATACTAATGTGCCAGTGGTGTCATGCTTATTGTACTGGGGAGAAAATGAGGCCTGAGCTATGGGGGTGAAAAATTCACCAGAGACAGAGTGGAGAACAGAAAAGGTGGCTTTACTGAAATACATTGCTAAGGGGAGCAGCGGTGAGATGGAAAGTCTACACTCTGAGAGGGGGTCCCCAGGGTCTATTCATAACCCAGGCATCAGTGATTGGCTAGGGTGTCTAATCTTGGGTCCTGACTCATTGGATCATGAGCGTAATAGGTAGGCCATCAACTTACCAGCCCAATTCCCATGGCTGCCCCATCCACTCCCTTTAACCATTTAGGCCTCCTGAATTTACTTGCTGGCAGAGGAGTGGGAGCTTAGTTTTTAAATTTAGTGATATCATGACACTTACTGTTGATCAGGTTTATTGAAAATGATGTTTGGTGTTATTTTTTCCTAATAAAATAGATTACATTTTCTGATGGGAGAGAGAAAAATGCTCTTTTACTTGGTGGTTAAATTTGGGCTAAAAATCCCTTCTCACCCAGTGCTACCAAGAAAAAACAAGGCAAGATACTGAGGATGAAACAAAATGAAATCAAATGAAACAAAACTAAATTATTTATGCTATTGGGCATATCTGAGTTTAGAGATAGGAAAGGGACCTCAATCATATAGGACCTTGTAGTCCACTGTAAGAAGTTTGGTCCTTGCTTTGATTAAGATGGAAAACCATTGAAGGGTCTATAGAAATTAATGTCATGACATTTTTTAAACATCATTCTGTTTGTGGTAGAGACCAGGCAATATGGGGTTAATTATAAAAGCACACATACACACACACACACACAAATAGTCTGTTGTAATAATTTGGTAAAAGAATTTTGCCCTAGGTTATGATGGTACAAGAGATATAAGAAGTTATTAGAATGATTGTATATCTCAAGGTAAGGTGTTATATTGCTGTACATAGAATGTGGAGAAATACAGACATCATGTTGAATTGAAGATTTTTTATTTCAATTACTATAAATATTCATGAAAGGGTTTGGGGTAGAAAACTGGGAGTTTAGTTTGAGACATGGGAAATGAATTCTCCAATAGGCATTTAAAAGTCAATTTGACCTGAGTTTATGAGGGAAATCTAGTCTAGAGATATAAATGTAGGTCTAGTCAGTTGATGTCCTTTAAAGTAACTCTCTGTGCAGTTGATAATCAAGGGAAGAAGTGTAGGTGAAGGAGAGAGGAAGTCTGAGATGATGTTACATGGTGTGCCTATGTTTAGAAGCTGAAAAGATTAAGAGAAACCAGAGAAAGAAACTAGGGAACAGATAACTATATGAGGAAGTAAGAAATACCAAAATAAAATGTATCCTACAAGTCAAGAAAGGAAAACAATGGTAGTTATGAGTGAATGAGCAAAGGAGGCAACTATTGCAACTAACAGATTAGGAGGAAGATATAAGCATTTGCAGTGGGTTTTGGCAACTTGGAGGTCACAGATGACAATGAAGATATTTAAAATGGAGTAGTCATAATAGGATAAAAGTGGATTAGGTTTCAGAGAGGAGAGGGACAAACTGGGAATGATGGGCATAGAACACTATTTTTTTTAAGGATTTATTTTTTTATTTATACATACAAGCTGGGGTACAGGCCAGAGGCGCGGGGCGGCGAGAGGGTTCACCAGAGACAGAGCGGGGAGCAGAACAAGCAGATCAGAAATACACTGCTGAGGGGAGCAGCAGGAGAGGCAGGAGAGGTCTGCCGTGCCATGTGGGATTCTCTCTGGCTGGGCGTCGAACTAGTGTCACCGCTGCCGACAGCTCCACAGCGCAGCGCCCAACCGCTGTGCCACCGGGGAGGACCTAGAACACTATTTCTAAAGAATTTTAAAGGGCAAATATGACATATGTTGAGCCTATGGTCACTTAGGCACAAGAAAAATTGAGAAATGTATTTGGCCTACTATAACCCAAAACAGAAAAGAGAGGAGGGCTGTTACAAATGGGTAATATTAAAGGAAAAATTAGCTGTTCCTTCTCTGTTAACTCAAGTATTAATGCATAACATTTCTCCTACACTTCCCTCAAAAACATAATACAAAGTTTCGTTCTGCAAAAAGTCCTCCATTTCTGGGTAAAATGAACTTCTTTCTATTGAATCTGGATGTTACTCTTCAAGGGCTAACAACATACATATTAATAGATAAACTACATTCCTTACTCTCTATAATACTCTCTAACCTACACTCCCCCCCCTCCAATACACAGTATTATGGTCAACAAAAGCACTCTTTTGGCCATTTGGATATGAGAAAGAACGGGACACACATAATAGTCACTATTGCATAAAATGGTAAACTTTATCCAGTCAGCAATTATAAAGATTTCTTTAATTGGCCATGAGAAAAGTTCCTGGTTAGAAGTTGGTACTCGTTCTTCTTATTTTGAATTTACCTTGGAAACATGGCAACAGGGATGTTCTTTAATGTCCATTGTGAAGTCGTTGTTTTTAGTTATTAACAGTTTATTAATTTACATTGTTATGTCCATTCTTCCTAAATTAACTCATACTACTTGAGACTATTTAATAGAAAAAATAGTTTTTTTTTTTTTAAGATTTGTTTTTTATTTATACATACAAGCTGGGGTCACAGGCCAGAGGCGTGGGGCAGTGAGAGGGTTCACCAGAGACAGAGTGGGGAGCAGAACAGGCAGATCAGAAATACACTGCTGAGGGGAGCAGCGGGCGAGGCAGGAGAGGTCTGCCGCACCATGTGGGATTCTCCCGGGCTGCGCGTCCGCCATAATATGACATATTTTATATCTAACTGAGAAATCCTAGTGAGACATATTGGCAAAAGGCACTTTTTTTTTTATCTCATTCCAGTATCTTTCTGCAGGGAAACACACACACACACACACACACAAACTAGCATTTCTAGTGCTATTAGGCTTCTAGACACTAGAATGATGATCAATTCAAATTGTAAGTCACAGGAAAAGAAAAACCTTCTTTGCAAAAAATGTGTTCCAATTTATCTGTGCTTATAACCTGGCTAATTCTTGCCTGTCTTCATCTGTCTCTTTCAGGATCTTGCTGAAAACAGCAAATTAAATCAAATAGAGGATAGCACATTTACCTTTCAGAGAACCTATAGATTTGGAAAAGAGGTGGTTTCCCTTCCAAACTGCTGTAAATGTTTGGGACAAATATTTTTATCATGACAAAATAAAGGTTACCAGTTCTTAAAACTAAAAATTTTATATCCTAGATTCTCCCCATTTACCTGAGAAGCCACTGCTTTACTTCAAATTTTTATTATGGCAGCTTGGCATTTTTAAGTTCCAAATTATATAGTAATTATGCTGTGGCATGAGTTACTAGAACAATTATACCCCTCAAAAACTGTCTGTTAAAGAACAAATTATTTAATTTATCTGTTATATAATAATCTAGAGGAATATAAAGATTCTTAAATGATTAGTTTATTCATCCAAAAGGTGATCCAGACTCTGCTGTCATTAACATGCCATTTCCATCTCTGATGTGCTATTTGTTGCCATCTGTCAGCGAGGGAGAAGGAAAAAGTAGATGATAATATATTTTCTTTTAATAAAATGTGATCTGTAACATGTTAATTTGCTCATATCACTTTTTTCACTTGATCTGGATCATACTAGAATCAAGAAAGGCTAGGCAACTTGGTCTCTAGATATATGATCATTAATTTGCCTTGCTAAAATGTATTAGGGATGAGGACCAATTCTAAAGTTATGACGGAAAATGTGAAATTGGGAACCACTTAATAGTCTTTGACAAATATACCTATAGGGTAGGTGCATTATTCTTCTGTTCATCTGCTGTCTATTGAAAATAATAGGATTGAGGTCAGGGATGTATATTTTAAATATTTCTGCAAGCCAATTTCACTACATACTCACTCAAAAGGATTGAAATAACTGCGGCAGCTATTTATTTATTTATTTTGCACAGGAATGGATAAATACTGTATATTCTTTAGTTAGAATGTACCCTGTGGATGTGTCCCATGCTTTATATGAAAAGAAAAATTTGAAGACATATGTATTGATTGTAGATCTATCTGCAGTCTTTTCCTAGCTTTACTAGTTGTAGATTTTTAATTTTGACCTAAAGATCTTTTACTCTTGTGTGTATTTATCATTTGATTCTGAATGTGAAAGGGAAACTAACATGCAGTTTATTACTTTCTCGGATTTCAAAGTCCCCTATTCATTTTTTTAAAAGATTTATTTATCCATAAAAGAGCTGGGGTATAGGCCAGAGGTGTTGGGGGTGAGAGGATTCACCAGAGACAGAATGGGGAACAGAACAGGTGGACTGAAATACACTGCGGAGGGGAGCATCAGGAGAGACAGAAGAGGTTTGCTGCATCATGTGGGTTAGCTCCCGAGCCAGGGATTGAACTCATGCTTCAGTGGCTGCTTTTAGCTCCACAGTGCTGAGATGTAATCTCTTGTACCACCAGGGAGGCCCCCTATTCATTCTTTCATGTAAATTCCTTATCTGGCAAAGAGTTCTCTGCAACATTGAGATTTTCCATACCTTTATCACCAATGGTTGCCTTGGACATCTTTTACTCAACCTCTTAATGACTCCTTACAATATTAGCTATTTGTTTTTCATTTAACTACTTTCTTCTAATATGTTCACATGATTTCCCTGATATGTGCTTGATATACCAACTAGCTTTCTGGTTGATTTTCTTTTTAATTATTTCTTTATTAATATAGTAATATTATAAATCCTTGAGGGCATGGTTCTCAACTTTTTATTTTTACTTTCCCTCTTTGATAAGTTGTAGTATTGTTCACATATATTTATTCTTCCTTCCCCCTTTATTACTAACCTCCCAATGAGTGATTACATATTTTCCTCTCATTGACTTTCTTTGGCCAATTATATATCAGCAATCTGTCATATGCCATACCTGAGCAGGCGCTATAAATATGGTGGCATTCTTTGGCTTACTGCTCTTGCTTTTGCCTTCAGCTATGTGAAAGGTCATGTCTTATATTGGAGCAGCCCCTCCCAAAGAGTTTACAAAATTAAAAGAAAAACATGTAAAAATCACAAATCTATCCCACAGATCAGAACAGAGACAGAGCCATCTTATTGATTGCAAGTAAAAGGAGTGAGGAACAAGCTTGTGCTGTTGTTTGCCACTGAGGCTTTGGGGTTGCTTGTCACACAAAATAGACTATCAGAAACTAACACAAAAATTCGTACCCCAAAGTACTGACCTCCTAAAACAAGAATTTACTATGTCTGACATACGTTGACTTTAGGGCCAGTTAAAGGAAGAAAAAGCCTCCCAAGTCTATTATTAGAAACTGGAAAAATGGGCCTCCCTGGTAGCGCAGCAGCTAAGCTCTGCGCTGTGGAGCTCGCGAGTTTAACGCCTGGCTGGGGAGAATCCCACATGGCGCAGCAGACCTCTCCTGCCTTGCCTGCTGCTCCCCTCAGCCGTGTATTTCCGTTGCTCTGCGTGTTCTGCTCCCCACTCTGTCTGGTGAAACCTCTCACTGCCCCACACCACTGGCCTGTGCCCAACTTGTATGCATAAATAAATAAATCTTTTGAAAAAAAAGAAACTGGAAGAATGATTGCCCACATTATAAAAAAATTAAAAATAGTAGTAACATCAATTGTGAGACAGGTTTTATGATGCAGATTTCCTTACTAGTACTGACCAGGAAATCCCACATTGATTGGCTTAAATTTCCATTTTGGGGAGAAGCTGAAACTGCAATTAGGTTCATTAGGTTAAGAATTAAGTTTGATGAGACTGGCATGAATGACTCCATTTTGGATCTGTTGTTTGATTTTTAAACAGAACTTTCATTGCAAATTTCTGAGATTTGAAGGTTGTGTATATTATAGCATAATCATATCATGATATTAGCTGTCAAGCACATTTCTGATGTTTGGAAAAATGTCTTTCTAGTTTAGTTCCTTTAGTTCCAGGTAAAAGTCAGGTGTTTACTTTCCTACTCTCCTTCACAGGAAAGACACACACTGTAGACTAGCATTTGCTAAGCTAGCCAGTGTCTACAATGAACTCCAATTCATAAGAGATCACCATGAGGAAACAGGTGTCACATGGGATCCATGATTAGTTCAGGATGACAGTGGCAGCTTCTAGAGATCACGCTGAGTTTGAATAAGGGAACTGCTGCTCAGAGTCAATGATGAAAAGAAAGGTTTCTGACTCTAGAAGATGTGACAGAGATGAGGTACCATAGTCTCCACCTCCCTTAACTATAGGCAGAACTGTGCCACCAGGTGAAGCTATATAACACAGAAGCCGATGGATTCTGGAGGAGATATGAGAATTGGAAAAGGGCACATGAAAAAGAAGGACTCACTTTCTTCTCAGCTTTGACTTGTACCAGTACTTGGGCACTTGGAGGAAATCTGTAGAGACATTTGAATTTTAACAGTGTGATACTCATACAAAGGAGAGGTTCCAGGTTCCCTGCCCCACCCAAGAAAGGGTATTGCTGAGCAGCTAGAAAAAGGACTGGGAGAAGGACTGAGAGAAGGAAGAAGTGGAAAAAGTTGGAGAAAGAAGAAGACTGGAGGAAGCACTTTGAGAAGAAAGACTTGAAGAAGCTGTGCTTGCTTCTTGGCCTTGGACTTGTACCAGGGACTTGGGGAACATGGAAGGAGACACTTGAAACAGACATGGTTAAGAGATGCGTGAGGATTCTGACAATGGCAGACTTTGTCTTGATTTTAATTTTGCTGTTTTCCTTTCAAACTTGCCTGGTCCCTTCTGACTCTTTCCTGTGGTTCCCCATTAGAAAGTGCCTTAGACTTGTGGTGAGGTTTTGGGACTCAGCTACCTAGCTGCTTTGTGCCAACCCTGTTTGGCTGGGAATTTACATAATGAGGGGATGGATAACTTTGGGTGCTTGATTTGGAAACTATATTCTTTATCTCACCCTTCTCTCTGTTGCACACTAATTGAATTAAAATTCTTTTCTATTGAAGGTATTATGCACTAAAGTATGGTTTGTCTTTATGTGATGGGTGGCAGAACCTATTTAGAGCAGACAGGTATGGGAGTCCTGGGGGGTTCCTGCTTCTCACCCTGTCAGCTAACAGGGTGCCAATTCTAATCAATGTTCAGTGTATTGTATTTCAAGGTTTCTAAGGCTGAAAAATAACAAGTGATGATAATTTCCAGAATACAGCCACATACATAATTTCTGAAATGAAACAAATGTAGATTCACTAGAGATCAAGGAAAGATGAGACTGGATTTTGGGTAACTAGAATTTGAAACCTGCCAAGATAAGTTTTTCTACTTTATTTTCTAAAACTCAATCTATTACTGAAAATTTAATCCAATTCCGTTCAACAGAAATTTGTTTAACATAAAATTCAAGCTATAAAGTTACCTATTATATTTGTATGATTTATGTAAAGGCACCTCTTTCTCTTGGCAGGGGAAATCCTAAAGTTGAGTATACAGTTTATGAGATGAATATGAGCTGGATTATAGGACCCATAATCTTTATGCTTACTACTTTTTTGCTGGACACATCTTACACAAACATCTATTGTGGTCCCTGATAGGGTACAAAGGAAAACCCCTCACATGATTTGGGTTCTTCTGCTCCCCACTCTGTCTCTGGTGAACCCTCTCACTGCCCCACACCTCTGACCTGCACCCCAGCTTGTATGCAAAAATAAAATAAATCTTTAAAAAAAAAGAAAATTGAATACCTGTATGGAGAATTTACATGTGTGTAAATACTAACTTAAAGTGGGACAGACCAGGGATAGATACCCTTTATTCAAGGACTTGGACTTCCAGGAAAAAGAAGGGGAAGGTTTCACCTGACAGACAGGAGTTAAAGGGATTTCTTCTATTTACTCTGAGTAAATTGATGAGTTTCTCAGAGGGGAGAACATGTTTACTGATAAACTTACACCTCTTAAACTTATACCTCTTAAACTAGTCTAGGTCATAAAAGGAGCAATGATGACTTCTAATTAGGACAAGGAAAAAGTTCTTCTCAGCTTCTAGGGCATTCACTGCTCTTCACCTATTCTGCATTGTTAAGTAATGGAAAAAGACTTCCCAAGGCCCATAGGCTCTCAGTTGACCGTTAGTTCATTTTACCCAGGAGAAATTTATAGGAAGAGGTGTATTTTGAACATAATGACAAAACCTATCTGACCCTTTTGGGGGAACTGATTCTATACTTCAAACATGAAAAAAGTGCTAGAGTACCGGAGAGGAAAGAAAAGGATTACTGAGCCTTATTCTAAGGCCTTTCAGCATATTATCTATTTTAATTCTCACCACAACCATATACTGACAGAAGTTATTATCTCAATAGCCCAAGTAATATAATTGAGTTTCAATAAGATGAGAAACGTCTCCAGGTTTGAACAGCTTTATTAGATGGTAGAACTTTGGAATGAACCCTTTTATTTGGATTATTTCTTTTCAGCAGACAGATGCCAAAGCACATGGCTTAAAGTGATAGCATTTCAATTTTTTCTTACAGTTCTGCATGTTGTCTGGGCAGTTATTCCAGTGTGGATCAGTTTGTTTCAGAAGACATTGAACTTTTTAGGGGAGCTTACCTACTATACATTATACATAGAAAATTGAATACTGGGCCTCCCTGGTGGCGCAACAGGTTAAGCACAGTGCTGTGGAGCTGTCAGTAGCTGTGGTGCAAGTTTGATGCCCAGCTGGGGAGATTCCCACATGGTGCATCATACCCCTTCTGCCTTGCCTGCTGTTCTCCTCAGCAGTGTATTTCAGTTGATCTGTAACCAGGCTGAATCCAAAGTCCAGTAAAGGTAGTGCTCCCTGGAGGGGGTTTGCTGATGAGAATGAATAGCCCCAGGGAAAATGCTAAGTTTGCAGTTTGGGGTGGAGAGTCTGATGAGATATAAAAGGGACTGAAAGAGAAGGGGAATTCAGTCGCCATGATGTAGGAATGAAAAGAGGCAGGTGCCATGCTGAAGGAATAGTGGAAGCATTTGCCATGCTATAGGAAAAGAAGAAACCTTTTTGAATCTTTAGTGACTTTGCAGCCAGAGACTTTAGAGGCTTTGCAAGTAGCCGAGCAACAGAAACTGCTCCCAGTTTTGTCTTTACTGAAGCCAAAGGAAGAAGGCAGAGGCCCAAAGCGGGCGCCTTCCTAAAATGCATGAGTGCAGTCTGTTGGGCCATCTGGCCACTGTAGTTGCTGTTTGCAGTGTTATTGGCCTGGTGCTGTGCTGGGGCACCACAATGGTTTTGGGAGCATCTCCTGTTGTGTTCTGTGTCATCCTCGTGAGTTGGAACCTGGCCTACACTCTGGCTGTTGCACGTCTGCAGAAGCAAGAAGATGCCATTGTAGAAATGTGGCCTATTGTTTGGAAGAGGCGCTCCACATCAGCAGTGGCGGGAAGACGCCACCTTTGCTACTTAAAAGACTGGACATTGCTTTAAGTAAGGTAAATGGCCGTATGTTGACTTTAGTAATTCTTTGCTTTTTCCTATTTGTTAAATAAGTCCCATTGTTATTGTTTCCTAAGCCTGAGTAGTCTTGCAATTGTGTGCATGGATGCAGAACCAAGACAGTGACCAGTAAGCAATTTGGACACTGCCTTTTTCCATCTTTGAGGCCCCATTCTGATGATCTGCCTGTTCTGCTCCCCACTCTGTCTCTGGTGAACCCTCTCACTGCCCCACACCTCTGGCCTGCACCCCTGCTTATATGCAAAAACAAATAAATCTTACAAAAAAAGAAAATTGAATAACTGAGGCTGAGCAAATACCATAACAATTTCAAAAATTCTTTCAGGATGCCCCTGATGGATTTGATAAATACAGTCAGTTTGAACAGATTATCGTTTGTCATTAGAATTGTTTATACCAAATGCCAACCATAGAGTTAGATGCTGTCCACAGATTTTCTCATTTAGTTCTCACAATAACAAGAGGGAGATGATGTGTTTAATTTCACCTTATGTATCCAAAGTTCTCTAAGGAAAAGGGAGTTTAAGCAATTTGACCATCATCCCATAGTTACATAAATAATGGAATTAATATTTCAGTTCAATAGTATCACTCAGAGGTTGAATATTTATCATTTTTTTTGAAAGTTCCCTTTTTATTTTTTTAAGATTTGTTTATTTTGGCATACAAGCTGGGATGCAGCCCAGAGGTGTGGGGCGGTGAAAGGGTTCACCAGAGACAGAGTGGGGAGCAGAACGGGCAGATAGACTGAAATACACTGCTGAGGGGAGCAGCAGGCGAGACAGGAGAGGTCTGCTGTGCCATGTAGGGATCTCTCTGGCCAGGCAGGTATGAACTTGTGCAGCAGCTGCCGACAGCTCCATAGCACTGCACTTAACCCTTTGCACCACCAGGGAGGCCCTGAATACTCATCTGATAAATTTATTCTGCTTTAATTTGCATCAACCATTTTAGTGACTAGTTAATAGTAATATCAACTATATTGACATCCACAACATTTGTAAGAGTCAAAGTTCCTTGCTGACATACTGTCATGGCCAAGAATAAAGATTGCTAATTCAAACAGATTTCTGGTGCTGGTTTTACCCCATTTGTTGATGAAAATTCCAAAATATATTGTGGAGCACCTTTATTTTCTCAAATTCTTTTTTACTTTCCTTATTTCAGGGGTTGTTTAAATTTGAATGGGTGCCTTTCGTTTGGATATGATTTAGGTTCCAATAATATGATGTGTTTGGGTGAGTCTGGTAAAGTGAAGATAGAGGAGAACACTTTTTTCTGAGGTACTTGCCTATTAGAAGCAAATTTCAAAAGTGTATAGATGCCTGTCCCTGGAAATCTGCATCCGTTTCCCCCGTCCAGGTTGAGGCTATGACTGGGGTCGGTATTGGAACAGACATGGATGCACACCTTGTATCTCTGGTTGCCTGTTCTCTGGCCTGTGTTTGAGAAGCAATGGTTGGGGGTGGGAAGGCCGGGAGGGGCAACAGCTTCTTGCTTCTTGATTTTCTCCAACCGTCTTCTCAGAGGTAACGACTTCCATAATGCTAAAGCGACTGCAGTAAATATACATGAAAAGCAAAATTCCAAACTAAATATGTGGTGTAATCTCATGTGTAGGAACAATCAGTCTTTAATATATGCAAATATATGAGAATCCATTCTTCAGAATACAGACTATGTTCACAATCATCTGTCACTCAGAATGAGAATTAATTTTTCTATTTGGTCATATAGTCTTTTATATGCTATTTGATATGTTTCTTTTTCAGTTGTGTATAGATATTATTTGAAATATTGTTACACAGTTGTATGGCAGTTGCTTCATTATTTAAGAGTATGAGCTGTTTTGTAATCTGTATTTTAGCATTTCATAATATTTTTATTGATTTGAATGGATTAATGAATATTTCCATGAGAAACTTCTTTATTATGGCTTTTTTGTCAGATTAAATGCAGAAGATTAGTGTTAGACTAGCCAATCCAATTTTATAGGTCATTAAGCTGAGATTGAGAGTTTAAAAGACTTTGTCATTTATTTGGTGTCAAATTGAGAGCTAGGAACTCCGGCCAGAGCAGTTGAGTTCAGTATTCTTCATACAATCCTATTCTGCTAAAGAGAGGAAGAAAATTACAGAGGAAAAAAAGATATTGGAAAATGAGATGAGAAAAATGGCACTTAGTTAGGGATGCATTCCAGAATCTCTGAGGTAGATTTATTTTTCAAAATATATACATTTTGGCACACTCCAGAGTAACTGAATTGGGATCTCTGGAAGTTGAACAGTCTGTGACACAGATGTGTACAGTCACTTAAAACTACTGAACTAGAGAAAGATACTGTGCTCTGAAGGTCAGAGTGTAGAAATCACTCCTGAAATGCTCTGGTTAACTCCAGTCTCAGATCACATCTTTATTCCTGGAAATAGCATGTGACACCACAGACTGAATGCCTTGAAATTCTTCCCTCTCTTGGTTCCTTAGACTTTTATCTGTTTCCCTTCTATTTCTTGACAGCTCAGACTCTCCTGTGTGGGCTTTCTTTCTTAATTATTTATCTTTCTTTTCTTTTTACTGTGCATTGTTTTATTTCCTTTTACATTCATATACATGTATATTTGTTTAATCTTGATGTACTTCTAGCATCTAGTGAGTAGAGAGTAAGAGTGCTGTAAAATTTCTTACAATGCACAGAATGATCCCCACAACAAAGAATTATGTGGTCTAAAATGTCACTAGTGACCAACTTGAGGCATATTGAATTAGAAGAATATAGTCGTGTGCTCGGATTAATACTAACCTACATCAGAAAAACATGCCTTGAGCTTCAGATATTTTTCTTTCACTTTGTATTAGTATCGCGTACATAATATTATAAAATAAATAAATATACAACAGTGCATATAATATTTATGTTAATAATAGAGCAATAATTGCAAATATTTTCACCGGTGAAGAACACATTTGAGGATAGGAACTGTATACTTGTCATTCATTTGATACCTTAACTTTGGAACAGCAAGCACTTTAGAACAGTTTGACTGGTTCCATGAAATGTGTCCATCTAAAGATTAAATAATGAGGGCCTCCCTGGTGGTGCAAGGGGTTAATTCTCAGGACTATGAAGCTATCCACAGTCACTGCAGCACTATTTCTATCCCTGGCCAGGGAGCTTCCCACATGGTGCAGCAAACCTCTCCTTGTCTCACCTGCTGCTCCCCACTGCTCCCCTCAGCAGTTTATTTCAATCATCATTCTGCCTGTTCTATCTCAACCTGTATCTGGTGAATCCTCTCACCCCCTCCCCCCACACACCTCTGACCTACACCCCAGCTCTTGTATGCATAAATAAATAAATCTTTAAAAAAATAAAGATTAAATAATGAATGGAATTAATATCCACTTCATGTTTTAAAAATATTTGATAGAAAGCAATAAATTCAATGAAAAGAGTCATTTTAAATATTTGTGAAATGAACTTACTGCAGGAATCAACCAATTGTATGTCTTCCAGGAATAAAAACCCAGACTGTTCTCATTTCAGTGCTCACGGGGAAGAGCAAAGCCGACAATGTGCTTAAGAACAAACTGTTTTCAAGAATACTTCAACCTTGGGTTTTCACCTGATGTAGGAAATATTCTTGTGAACTTTGTATTAGATGATAGATGCATGGTGATTAAATTATGATTGACCTGAATTCAGTAATGTTGTTTATCAAGCTCTACAGTAAGAGGACAGAGCTCTTTTAATTGAAATGGATTTTATTTCAATTTTATAATGCCTAATATAGAATGAAAGAGATGAGAAAAGTGAGAAGAAATTCCATTTCTCATTATCTCAGTGATTACCAGCTGCTAATGCTTTCCCTTACTAAATTAGATACTTTATTAAATAGATAAGAAAACCAAAGAAAAAGTAACATGATAAAAATTTAGAGTTACAAACAATGATTATTATTACTATAAAGTGTCTATTTGGCTTCATATAAAAATAAATTTAATGCTTGGAACATCCTAAAATCTAAAAGGCCTTATCTCATGCTTAACTAATTATTTTGACAGGGGTCTAACTGATGTGTACTTTTCCATGCAAATGAGTTTGTGGCAAACAGAATGACTGCCATCTATATAAACACTCCATAACTAATTCTTATCTCCAAAGAGAGATTAAGTAGTAAAAGTTAGCAATTAGAATTCACTGACATTGTTTTTCTGTGCCATTGATTAGTGTACAGAATGTTCATCTAATAGAAGGGTTATAAACAGTTCCACCAATTATTTCCCTTTTAAACCTCACACTATGTAAGCCTGCATTTTTTTTCCCCTCCTGAACATCTCATAACTCTTTTTGACATTGCATCCTGTTTAGATCTCAAGTGAAACTTTCCAGTTTGGTTCTCTATTATTTGTTACTATTTTTTTCTTTTCTTCATTAGTTTTCGTTTTTTCTCATATAACTTTAACACAGAGTATTGCCAAGGCATCACTACTGTTCTCAATTTTTCTCAGCGATACCATGATTCCCCAAGCTAACTTGTCTTAAAACCTTGATATATAATCCATTTATCTAATTTCACATATTCGGTTATTTATTTTTAGTTTTCTTTAGTAATGCTTTGAGCCCTTTATTTTTTATCTTGTTGAAGCCACTCTGTTACGTATGCTCATAAATCTGTCAAGAATTCTTGTTTCACTTGTTTTCCTTGGTATATCTGTGTCTTTATTTTGAATCCATTTCATTCAACATATAAAAAAAAAATTCAGAAACTGCTTTCAGATTACATCTTTGCTCAAAATCGTGAGTTAATCCCATATTTCTCCAGATCAAAATCTTTCTAGGGAATTTAATAATATCTATAATCCTTCTAACTCAACCATCTTATTTGATTTTTGATAGTCCTCCAAAAGCACTTCAAAATTTACTTAGAAAGATGTGCCTTTTCAATTCCTTCAGTCCTGGTGCTAGGTTTGAAATAGACTTCTTTGTCCATTTGATTTAACTAATAATTATCTTTTAAATTCGGGACAGGTTATACTTTATCATGAGATACTCCCCTAAGAACATAGAGTATGAGTTATTTCTGTGATATTTTTCAGGTACTTTACAAAGTCAGGTGTAAACTGTTAGATTTCTGATTTTTTAAAAAGAATTATTTATGTAGACAAGCTGGGGTGCAGTTCATAGGTGTGGGTGGTGAGAGGGTTCACCAGAGACAAAGTGGGGAGCAGAACAGCAGATCGACCGAAATACACTGCTGAGGGGAGCAGCGGGGTGAGGCAGGAGAGGTCTGCTGCGCCATGTGGGAATCTCCCTGGCCAGCCATCTAACTCATGCTGCACCTGCTGACAGTTCCACAGCGCTGCGCTTAACATATTGCACCACCAGGAATACCCAGATTTCTGATTTTTATATCAACATAGTAATAACTTTGGAATATGTTTTTGTAAAGGTAGGTAGTTTTATTATTTTTTTAGCTTAAAAAATAATTTTATTTGTGATATGCAATGGAGAATGGAGGACTTGTCTTGAAAAACAAACATCTGGTCAGGTGTTTGGGGGACTTGTACATCATGCATTCAGGGGAGAGAATAGGATGTCGTGAGCTGACGTTCTCTCCAAGCACCTGGCACTTTTTCATCCATTCCTTTTTTCCACAAGGCACGCAGTTGACATCTTGGCAATAACAGATTGGTTCCAGTTCTGTGGCTACTTTCACCCACAAAAAGAAATATTTTTGTACTTACAGTGATTTATATAACAGCGTTTATACATATTAGGGAAGTCATATAGGAAAAAAAATATAATTGTAGCAAAAACCTAGTTTGTTTTTGTGATGGGTAATCTGATTGGATAATGGGGAGCCCAGATAGTTGGTCAAATTTTATACTGACCGTTTCTGTCAGAGTTTTTTGAATGGTATTAGCATTAAAATAGCTCAAGTAAAGGAGCTCTCCCTCCTTAATGTTAGTGGGCTTCATCTACTCAATTGAAGTACTGAAGTACTGGCACAAAAAGGCTGAACTTTCCCTGAGAGAGAATTTCTTCTGCTTGGCTAGCATAGAACTGAATAGAGCATTGGTTTTCTCCTGCCTTCATATTCAGTCTGAAGCATCAGCTTTTCCTGAGTCTCATGTCATCGGTTGGGATTTATACAACCAGGCCCTCTGGGGTTCTCAGGACTTTGGATGCAAACTGAAGCTAAACTATCATCTTTCTTGGGTTCCTTGTCAACTCATTTTGTAGATCTTGGGGGTTGGGACACACCCATAATCATATGATCCAATTTTTAATAATCTCTTCATGTGTGTATATATAAGTACATATATGTATATGTGTGTCTACATGTACACATGTTAGTCAACCTGTTTCTCTGGAAAACCATGACTGATAATTAGTTTTCCCTGACTGCCTTTGCAAAGATGATAATTAACCTATGAATTGGTGTAAACAGAAAAAAATAAAGCAAACAGGATACTGGACCTACCCACTGAGAAGAACAGGCTCTAGAAAATTCAAAGTAGTAGCAAATCCTAATCTTGTTTTGTCACTTATTGACTATTTGACCTTGAGTAAATCATTAAAGAGCTCTGAATTTTATTTTTTTAGTGTGCAAATTAACATCTTCTTTCCAATATCGCAAATTGGTTTTGTGTAAAGAACTTGTTTCATATGCAAACATTTTATTGACTGCTAAATATTAACAAATTGCTATTATTATTATTATTAAAGATATTTCAGCCAATTCTCTAAGAAGGCTTCTCAGAATCCCAAATTACCAAACATGATAATGTCAAAATTATGAGAAATCACAAAATACCTCATTACTATTTGTCATGACTACCAAAGGAAAAAGTTGGAAGGCTATTTCAAAACCATATTTTCTAGCAGCTAGACAGATAACATAGTATCTTAAATAGCATTAGACAAGTTCTGAACTATGCTGAAATATATTGCAAAGAGGAGACAGCACACCCAACAATGTATTTTTTGTTTAAATCCTCACTGGAACTATAATTTAAACTAAAGCTTGATACTTGGAGGAAGAAATAAAACAAAAAATACACAAAGTATGGTACTGTAAGTGTTCTCTCCTTACAATGAAATTGAAAAGTACTAATGCATGCTAGTTTTAGTGTAATAATTACATGCACCAGATATTTTAAAGTATCCACAAAGCAACATATGGCTTAGCTATTCAACTGCATTGAAAATGTGGATTTTTAAGAATAAAAATGAGTTTGAAAAGCAGCAGGCAACAGTAACCTCAAATCCCCTCTATAACCATAAAGTGGAGAAACCATCTGCACTGTGTACAAGCTGATGACCTTGTATTAATTGTAGCAATGTCGTTACCCAATTAGTTGAGGAAGGAAGATACTTGGGAATTACAATTAAAGATACATTAAAATTGCATAATGTTTCTATTCTGAAATGTTATCAAATCACATCTCTCTGATAATCATTATTATTTTTCTCTCACTTGAAGGAGATAGCTTGCTAGGTAAAACAGTGAACTAGCCCTGAATAATTTAATTATGCTACTTGAGCATATTCAAGTATGTCTGTCCTGATAAAATAAAATGATGACATCTTTTTAATCTCATGACTTCTCAGATGGCAATGTCTCAATTTCTTAAAATAATCTGTTAAACTATATTATTTTTAACCAAAGAAAAATACATATACCCATGCCAAATTATTTAGTAATTTTATGTTTTTCTTTTCTACATGTTCTAACAGAGATTTTGCTGTGCCTCTTGGAAATCGTGTAAAAGAAACTCACTTATTACTCTTAAATAATACTTAGTTTTATTTTTTTTATAAAAAGCTTAAAACTCCTAGTGATCGTGGGTCAGCCCTGGTGGTCTAGGGGTTAAGTCTCAGTGCCATCATTGTGAGGGCTTGAGTTCTCTTCTGCCAGGGAGCTAACCCATATAATGCACAGCAGACTTCTTCTGTCCCGCCCGCTGCTCCCCTTAGCAGCGTATGTCAGTAGATCCGCCTATTTTGCTTCCCACCCTGTCTCCGGTGAATCCTCTCTCTCACCCCCCTGCACATCTGGCCTACACCCCAGTTCTATGCAAAAAAAAAAAAAAAAAAAAAAGAATTCTGGTGATCTTTCTTTAGAAATTTTCAGTGTAGCTATCTACTGTCACTACTTTTTTTGAAGTTATTGACAAACATATGATTTGAACATAAATTTTCACATTGGAGAAAAAAGCATATTTGTGACATTTGTGGACAGAAATGTATTAATGTGAATGAATACATTAATAACACTACATACAAATAGTCCTATCAATTATTATCTAATTGAGAAGATTATAGTAAAATTAGTCTTAAAAATTTTATGACTAACGTCACACAAAAAATTGCATGGAAGTTATCATTAGATTGCTTTTATTATTTTTATAGAAGTGTTCTAGCTTTATGTTATTAGAAGAGACAAACTACTGACAGCCATTGTTTAATATTCATATTTGATCTTAATCTATAATTACCTTAGTTGAAGAGCAAGAGTTGTTTTTATATAAATTTTCATTGATTTATTCAATCAAAAAAATTCATTGTCTATATTATTGCAGTTGTAATTCTATGCATTGTAGATATAGCTAAAAACAACACAGAAAAGAAGAAGCAAAGCGGAATCAAGAAAGACTAGTGTCCCAGAAGGCAAAGAATTATTTTTAAGAAAGAGAAAGTGATAAATGTATCAAGTGATAACTCTGGTTAAGATAAGATCTAGGGATTGATTGTAGGACTTAACCCAGTGGAGGTTATTGGTAACCTTAGCAACAGAGATGCTGGGGAAGTAGTTATAGCAAATGATGACTAAAGAGAGGTCGAGAGAGAGTTGAATAATGAGAGGTAGAAGCAATGACTATTGAGAACTCTTTAAGATTTTATTGTGATGGAAATGCCCTGGTCATTTTGAGTTGGTATAACAAAGAACTTTAGACTGGGTGGCTTATTAACAGAAATTTCACACAGAGCAGTAGAAGTCCCAGACTGTAGGCCAGTATAATCAGGTTCTGGTGAGACCTCTTTTCCAAGTTGTAGACTGTTGAATCTTTTTTTTTTTTTAATATGGACACTAATTCATCATGAGGATGCCACCTTCACCCTAATTACCACCTAATGGTCCCCACTTCCCAATACCATCACAACTGAGGATTAGATTTCAACATAATAATTTGAGGGGAGGGAGCACAAGCTTTCAGTTCACAGAAGTGAGCAAGAAAAGAAAAGGTAGTTTCTGGAGAAGATTATAAGACCAAGATATCTTATTTGTAATCAAGAAAATAAATGATGCCAGGAAAAACTGAGGGGTAGCCAGGGTCTACAACTGTTAAGGGAAAAAAAAAAAAAAAAAAAAACAGTTGAAAGAGTCCTGTCATCCAAATAATCAAGGGAAAGTTTGAGGGTAAAGGTTAAAAACTAAGCCCCCACCCTTTGCCCAGCAGGAATATTTGGTCTGCTAGAATAAGTAAAGAGAAGTGATAAGGTTCTGTGGGAGCCAGACCTTAAGTCTGATCTTTATGACCATGAATATGGAAGTAGGACCAGGAAATATTCTGTATCAAGGATTGACTCCCAGGACCAGATATCCCAGCAAATATCTGACCCAAACCAACTCCCTGTCATGAAAAGCCCATGAAAATAAGTTATAAAAGGGAACCCCAAATCTTTCTTTGAGCACAGAACTCTTCCACTATGCTCCTGCTCCCTTGCAGGGTATTTCAATAATCCAGGTTTTCTGTTCTCCACTATGTCTCTGGTAAATTCTTTCACCCCTATGTCTCTAGCTTCACCCCACTATTTCTCTCCACTACAGAAAATAGTCACTCAATTGTGCTCAAAGATCACTAATGGGTGAAAGTTTCAAAAGGAATACATAGAGAAAGAAGAACAGTAGAGGAGATACTCCCAGTCAAAATCAAAATCACCCAAAGCCTATGTGCAAATGACTATCTAAATGTGCTAGCAGAGAGTAGCAAAGACACCAGCAGAGCAAGTTCAAGGCACTTCCCAGCAGGGAAAAGCAAGTAATAGGATGTACAGGGCTTAGGACATTGAGAGAAAAGAGACTCAAAATTCTCAATGTGCCATCCCAGCTAAATAATCCACCATGAGGTCCAGATAACAGCTGCCATTGTCCTTGAGGAGCCTGCTGCTAAAGCACTAAAGTAACAAGGACAATCTCTCCACCTATGTCCTCTTCTTTCCACACCAGTATATATCAGCCTTGTTCCTTCCTCCTTCCCAACTCCTTCCCCTCTCACTTTGGCAATCTGCTTAATGGCATGATGGCAGTTGTAGTTCGAGATGGGAGCATGGAAGTGGAGATAGGGAAAATGACTCCCATTTCCACAGCTACAATCCACCCCTTGTAACAAAGAGAGGGTTTAAGAGTTTGTTTTAAAAAGAGAGATGCTAATGTATTATTTATCTTTGTTATCGTTGCTAGGTCCAGAAATAAAGACAAATGCAATGATAATGCGAAAGCTCAAAATTGTAGGAACAATGTACTTGAATTTTCTCTTAGGAGCCATGTCATATAAGGAGATAATTGCTGATTGCATCTAGAGTGCAGATTAAAGTATATAGTCACTAATACAGGTAAACTGACTGATTTGATATTTTGTGTGGGGAAAAAAAGTCTCCAATTACTTTTTTTTTTTTAGTGAAATGAAAATAATGGTATCATCTGATAGTATATAAAATGAATGAATAAGTGATTAAGTGAATAAATACTAAGTTAGAGATGTGTATCAAAAATAATGCAATAAAGAAAATGTACAAAGTACTATAACTGCATATAAAGTGGTGATAACTACTAAGCAAGAGTATTATCATTTGAGTTAAAATGTAAAACTTCTATAAACAAAATAGGATTTCTTTATGTAGAATTCAAACCAATTAAAATTTCAAATGACTAGTGTATTAATCTGTGACAAAGTTTACAAAGCTGATTGACCCTGACTTATTACAAGTTCTCAAGAGCTTTTTGAGTCAATAGGATAGTTCTGTACAATTTAATTGTTGTGTATTTTATTACATTTTTTATTTGATTTGTTAAATCCAGTACTATAATTTCTATGCTATTCAAGGCACTAGAAGTTTCCCTCTATGAAAGTTAGAAATAAGACTGGATCACTGCAGTGAATTTTTAGTTGTCTCCCAAGACAAGGTGAGTCTTAAGGCAAGGGCTTCGATTTTAAGCTTCCAGATCACTCAATTTGCATTATAAATATCAATCAAATTTTAGAATAGATTGTCCCTTTAAAAAAGGAACCTTTGTCAATTAAAAATATAGAAATACAGAAAAACTTTATTTTAATATCGATTCTGCCTCTATTACCTTAAATTAATTAATATTCCATGTTACATCATATTAATTAAATTAAGTTTCATCAAAACAATTATATTTGCCTCATAATATGCATGCGGATAATAAGTGGAATCTTTTATCATGTGCATAACTATTTCTGAAACTCATTAGTTTCTTTGGCTAATTTTTACTGAGGCAAAATTTACATGCTGTGAAATGGATAGATAAAAAATGGCCTCCCTGATGGCGCAGCAGTTAAGCATTGAGCTGTCAGCAGCAGTGACTCGAGTTCAATGCTAGGCTGGGGAGATTCCCACATGGCATGGCAGACCTCTCCTGCCTTGCCTGCTGCTCCTCTCAGCAGTGTATTTCCCCCATCTGCCTGTTCTGCTCCCCACTCTGTCTCTGGTGAACCCTTTCGCCACCCCACGCCTCTGGCCCATACCCCAGCTTGCATGCATAAATAAATAAATCTTAAAAAAAATAAAAAAATATAAAATCAAATTTTTATTGACTTATATAAACATAATCACATGACAAATTAATTATAGTATATCCCCATTACTCCATAAATCTATGTCATATATATTTCCAGTCCATACCTACTCACTTGTACAAACACCTTAGTTAATATCACCATATATTATTTTCTTATTTCTTTCTTCATAATAAAGGTTCTATTACTAAATCATATTTAGGATACCTTTTCTCTTAGATGATTTCATCCTTTATACACAATAGAGTCCCTCTTTATCCTAATATTATTCCCCATTTTAAATTCTATTTTATCTCTTATTAGTATAAGCGCTTCAGCTTTGATTACTATTTGCATAGTATATATCTTTCTATACTTTTAGTTTTGTTCAACTGTGTCCAATTTAAGATGAATAATTTATTGACAAGCCTTCCTTTTTCAATTCAGTCTAATATCATCTGCTTTTGTTTTATTTATTTAAACTTATTGTAAATTATCTTTGTGGTTAGTCTATTCTACCATTCTATATTTCTTTTTGGGGGGCTATTTTCCATTGCTCTCTTTTATGTTGCATTCAAATACTGTATTTAGTCCATCTTAGTTCCACTATTGCTTTTTAATTCAAGTTTTTGTATATTTAGTGGTATTCTAGGGGTTGTAATACATATTTACAATTTATTACAGTTTGCTCAGTGTGAATATAAAACTCATGCAAATACCCGATTTTTGTGACAGTTTACACACACACACACATAAATATGACAAACTCTGTAATATATTTTAAATTTGTAACTTTTTTAAGAAATGAAGGGAATAAATTAAGATTTTTTATATGTTTATGTATTTATTATTTATTTCCAATGTCTTGTTTATTTCTTCCTTCATGTAGAGCTGATGATTAAATTTTGCATCATTTTTTTCACTGAAAAGCATTTTACTCAGCATTTTTGTAGTTTTTCTTAAGGTTGATTCTTTCAATGCATGTCTCTGAATTATCTTAATTATTTTCTTCAGTTTTGAAGAATATTTAAACCAGATAATTATATATATATACTTTATATATTTATTTATTTACTTTATATTTAAAGTATTTATATATAAATACTTTCAACATAGTAAATATGTCATGCTGTTGTCTTCTCTCCTTTATATTTATGATATAAATTTTGCCAGCATTATTAATGCTTCCCTTTATAAAAAGTGTCTTTGTTAGTATCTATCAAGACTTTCTACATATTTTGTCTTCTAACTATGATGTGACTAAATGAAGGTACATTTGTATTTATAAAACTGGAATTCTCTGAGCTGTCTGCGAATAGCAGCCCAAGTTCATAGCTGTTATATTTCTAGATCACACATGCATTTAATTTATATGAAGAGGATAAAATTGAAGCAGAAAAAAGAACATAGATATTGGGGAAGTTTTCAGGGTCAGTGTTGGATTGAAATTATTTCATGAAAGAAATTCTGGTTATAGGGTATATTCTTATTTTTTATTATGAAATTTATTGAAGAACACTAATAGGAAAAAGGTCAGACTTACTATTCAACAAACATATTTCAAATTTTATATATGGAAGGGACTTTAGTAGATACGAAATGAAAATAGAAGAGAACATGTTTTTAATATTCTTATAAATATTAATTTATAATGCAATTTCAAAATTTTAACCATAAAATGAGAAAAAAATCCTTTACTTTTATTCTGATCAGACACAGCCAGTACCTTTGTTCCTCAAAGATCTCTTGTGAGCAGCCAGCTGAAAGTTCCCATTTACAGAAAAACATCCAGGCCACTTTTAACCTTGTGAAACACATGATTATGATTTGTGACAGAGTTTTTACATGGACTTGATATATTGTAGTATATTTTAAAATTCGTTTAATCTATTTTTCTTATGTTAGTTTTTTTTAATGTCTTTAAAGCTTTTTTTGTCTCTTACAATTACAACACAGAGATTTATAGCAAGTGGTTTACAATAATAGTACATATGTCTAGATTTAGGGAATTTAAGTTATTTCATTTCCCCTGAAACTAACTCTGCAGTAGGTTATCAGGGAAGAGTAAATTACTCAATAAAATCCTTAAACTTTTTAAGTCAGAACAGAAAGAAGTGGAGATTGTTTTTTTTTTAAATACCATGGGATCTAAAATTACTAAAAAAAAATGAAGAACCAAACAGATTAAAAATTCAATATAATTAACTGGGGGGCAAAATATAAGTTTAATTCTAAGGAAACATCAGAACTATTTTTCTTCATGTATGTCAAACACAATTCCTTTTCTTTATTAGTAAATACATTAGCTGTGTAACCCATTACTTTACCAATTTGAGCAGCTCACAAGAGATAAGTAGATGGAAATGGGTGGATAATCTCATCCAGAGAAGAAATCCAGAGTGTAACTCTTCTAATTTCACTTAATATTTCATGAAAAGACACAATTGAAGAATCATAATTATATCATGGTCCTCTACTTTGGCAGGCACATAATCCACAGCAAATTGATTTTTCTACCATCATTGCAAGGCTTCCAACAGATCATTTTATGGTGCAGGTTTTATTAATGTTCCTCTTAAAATAAGAATTAAGAGTTGGCTAGAAATGGGATTATGCACAGCAGGGATTTTAAAGAAAGAAATGATGATTTCTCTGTATTTTGATCCAAAACAAAACAAAAGGAAACAAAACAGGAATCCAGAAGAGACAAAAAGATTTTGACTAGTGCAATAAGTACTCAAAACCTAGGTATTTAGGACTCATCTGTATTCTTTTTTTGTTGTTGTTTGTTTGTTTGAAGTAACATTGGTTAACAACACTGTATATGATTTATAGGGTATAATCACAACATTCAGATGTCTGTTACCACACTACACCCATCAGCACACCCCACGCGATATCCATTCAGTCCCTCCACTGTTTCCCCACACACACCCTACTATTTCACCTTAGTTCTGTAGTCAGATTTCAAGGGTTTATTTTGAATTTGTTCTATCTATTTTCAATTAGTTTCTTTATACTCCAAAGATGAGTAAAATTACCCTGTATTTGTCTTTCTCTTTCTGACTTTGCTTGTCATCATCTCTTCCAGTTCCATTCATGTAATTGCAAATTGCAAGATTTCATGATTTCTTTCAGCTGAGTATCATGCCATTGTGTGTTTATATTGCATCTTGAGCCAGTCAATTGTCAATA
This sequence comes from Scalopus aquaticus, assembly GCA_004024925.1. NCBI lineage: Eukaryota > Metazoa > Chordata > Mammalia > Eulipotyphla > Talpidae > Scalopus > Scalopus aquaticus. Next base: position 27,409 of record PVIJ01008553.1, read on the forward strand.
GGCACTTAAGTTCTTCAATATGTAGTCTATTGTAGATTAAATTGAAATGATCACAAAAGTGCTTATACCTCTTTGAGTTAGTGTTTATGTATTATTAAAATAGAAACCCACAAGTAGAATTGCTGGATCATATAGTTATCTATTTTGAAAATTTGTGAGACTTCCATACTAATTTCCATAGGTGTTGGAGCACTCTACATTTTTGTCAAATAATGTACAATGGTCCTTTTCCCCACATCATCACCAAAACTTATTTCTGGTCTTTTTGATGTAGATCACTGTAATGGTGTGAGGTGATATATCGATGTGGTTTTGATTTGCATTCCCTAATAAGTGATGATGAGTAATTTTTCATGTGTCTGTTAACCACTTTTATGTCTTCTTAGGAGATGTGTCTTATTCATTCTTCTGCTCATTCTGTTTATTGTTTTATTTCTTTTTGCTGAGTTATATGAGTTTATCTGTACATCTTGGATATTATCCTTGTTAGATATAAGATGTGCAAATATCTCCTCCCATTCAGTTGAATGTCTTTATTTTAATGACAGTTTCTTCTGTTTTTCAGAAGCTTTTTAGCTTGATGTAGACTTGTTTGATTTTTTGTTGCCCTTGCTGTAGGAGTTCAGTACCCAAATATATTACTGAAGCTAGTGTCATGGAGTGTTTTGCCTGATTTCTTCTATGTGTTTTATACTTTCTGGTCTTACATCTAAGTCTTTAATCCATTTTAATTTTGGTATAAGTTATGTCATAGTTGTCTGGCTTCATTCTTTTTCATAAGACTGTCCAATTTTCTGAACACTTTTTGTTGAAGAGATTTTCCTTTCTTTAAAGTATACTCTCAGCTCCTTAATCATAAATTAACTGTCTATATAAGAGTGGGTTTACTTCTGGGCACATAAGCAATGGTGGTGGGGAAGATATTAAAATCATTTGATAAAATCATTTGACACAGGGAAATCATTTGTCAAGTTTCAACATCTATTCATGATAAAAACTCAAAAATGGTAATAAAAGTAACCTACATCAACATAACATTACAAATGTAGCTGACCCACAGACTACTCAGAGGTGCAAAACTGCCTTCTCTAAGATAATGTATAATACAAGGCTGCACAGTTTCACCACTGCTATTCAACATAGTATTTGAAAGTCTAGCTGGAGAAACTAGTTAAGAGAAAAATATATAAGGAATGAAGATTGAAAATAAGTAAATTTTACTTATTTTTTTCCTAAACTTTATTGAGTCTAGTGATAAAACTTTCAAATGCATATTTCATCTCAGTTACTGTATTCGCATTCCTGAATTTTCAGTTGAAAATGCTTATAGTTTCCATTTCTCTCTTATAATAACCTATCTAATGTTGCATGTTGATTATATTTTATTGTATAATCTTTAATAAATTGTTGTCATTTCTTATTTCCTCTGAAATAATTCCAGCATCTATCACATATACTAATCTGGTTCTGATAACGGAGTTGTTTTTTAAGAGTTTTTTTTTTTTCCCTTGTCTTTAATAGGTTGTATGCATTTTAATTGAAAGTTGGAAAACATTTATAGGACAACAACAAGTGAAACACATAGATATTATGTCTAAAAATATCTTCCTTCTGTTGGGTCTCAAGTGCAGAGTGTGAGGAAGCTTAATTTGGAGTTAGGTTTGGCATTTATTGTTTCTATAGTTATCTTCAGTGTACCATAAATTTCAAATTTCTCCAGTGATCTCTTGTGTTTAGTATGAGAGATTGTTTGATAGAAGTTTTTGTTTTCTGATGATTGCTTCTCTCTCAGTTTTAGGTTTTCTTTTTGTATTGTGCCTCAGAGAATATTTGTCTCCCACAAATTACTTTCTTACTCAACACTTGGAAGAAGAGGGAGAACTTGTGAGGTGTCCTAAAGAAGACTCTCTATCAGATAGTCTGTGTGTCTTAGGTTCCTGGAAGTATGCACTAGTTATTCTGAATTTCTTGAGTCATTGTTATGAATTTACCGTGTATTTCTTTTTCCCAATTTTGAGATTTTGCCTTTTTTCTTTTATCAGTGGAATGGGATTTCAATCACATATTATAAGCAATGGTGTTTTTTATCCCTCCTTCCGTATATAAAAGCTTTTGTTTTATGGAAGAGATAAGGAAAAATATCCAGGTTGAGTTTCTTTTTATTGTTGTAAGTATACTTTCCCATTAAAATGTCAAAATGTTTCCTCTTATGCTTCTAGTCCAAATTGTTACCCAATAATTATTGAACAAGAATATAGAAATTTTATATCTGATGAGGAGTAGACATATTTCTAATTGGCTTGTCCTCCACTACTCATGTATTCATTCATGACCTTTTATTTCTACACATTCACTTTATAATTTCTAAATTATTTTTGGTATAACATTTTTAATAAGAATCCCACAGTGAACTGATGCATTTAAATTCTACATTAACTCTGATTATTATTATTATTAGTCATTATGACCTCATTGTATAGCTCTAATGCTTAAAAGATCTTGTAGTTGTGGTATGAGCATAATTATGATGTTTTTAATATGTTACTTTAAGAGTCACCTCCTTTTTCTAGTACTAATTAAGTGCTCTGTAGCAGTTTTCAGGGTTAAAATATCTATCATGTTTCTATACACTTACATTTTTGCCTTGGGTAAAGAAAAAATAATTATCCCCAAACACCTTTTTTTTTTGGCATATTGTAAATATAAAAATGAATTTCATCTAGTTCTTACCCATATGATAAGAATCCATATACAATATCACTCATGATGCAGATAATTATTGTATTATTTCTATTAAATTTTGAAGAAAATGAACAAAAAATAATTTACAATATTGTAAGATTTGAATTTGAGAAATATTTGTCAACACCATGGGGTTCAAATTGAGCAAGGTTTTTTGTTTGTTTGTTTGTTTGTTTCCCATAGACTAGATGTGTTCAGAAGCATCTTTAGTTCTGAGAAGGAGCTGTAACCAGAAGACAGAATTATATCCAAATGAAAAGTAGAATAGTTTTGTTTTCCTCTAGGAAATATAATGTTTTTATAGTTATTTTGTATTGTTGCTTCTCACCCACAGAATCTTTGAGTCTGTTGGATCTTTTTGGATATTTGCTCTTATAAAATTTCTTTTTCCCAACATTCTACCCTTTTTTCCTGTATTCAATATTTTCTCCTTAATTCTCTTTCCCCATAATTCATCATTTCCCCTATAGCTCTGAGAGTACTGAGTATTACTAGTGTTTGAAGTGAAAATTAGAATTGTTCATCAAATATTTTTAATAAATTAGAGAATTCTAACATATGAATTCTTTCAAATGATTCATTTTCTCATTAATACTGATTACTTATTATCTGTGTTACTGTCATAGTTACAAAAGAAACCCCCATTATTATAAGAATTTCCTCTTTTCACAGTCTGTCTTTGAGATAGTGTAAAATGACTCCAGGAATGGCATCTTTTGAAACATTACTGTTCCATCTGCAACACCGCAATGAAATGTTAGGCTTTTTACTATGTCTGCTTAAATTAATTCCTTAGGACTGAGTTACATTGGTATGGCATTTGGTATTCTTTGTCGTTGGGAAAAGTTTTACTGGAGGAGTAAAATACTCCACAGCGTATCTTGTAACAATTAGTAAAAATATATTTAGATATAGAGACTCAGCTTACTACCTCAATAATTGGAATATATCTGGTGTATATATAATTTTTTTCTTAGAAGAACATTTATTAAATCTAATAATGTTCAAATCCATCTTCTTGAGAAATCTGTATTTTTCTTTGTGTGCCATATTTTCTATTAGTAAGGACTAGTTCAGTGCTTTTCAAATTCTTTACACATTAAGACTGTTATATAATATTAGAAAATAATTTAAAGTGAGGTCTGTTGAAAAAATAATTGTTCTTTTATATCACTAAATGATATATGACATATAAAATATGACTAATAATGCTGTATAACTGGCATATGACTTGTTAATTAATATGGCACTTAATCATATTTTAAAATTATAGTACATGCATGTATGATAAATACTTCACCAGACAATACCTAGTGCATTGTAATGTTCTATAAAACTTATTAAATAATGCTGCAACCTTTCAGAGGTCTGAATAATAAAAACTGCTGATGGAGCTAACAGCTGTCATTAAATAGCCAATAATTCTATTCCATTTTTTCTCCTTTACACAATGCAGAAACCTGTTTTTACCCTAAAAGTTTTACTAAATATTGCAAGTATATGTGAAATAATATATACACAATAAGAAAAAACATTAAAAATTATTCAAAAATGTATGCCCACTTTGAACTTTTTGAATTTATTTGAGAAAATATTTTGTACAGTGATGCTTACACTGTTTGATGTTAATGATGAAAAATGAATTGTGGGATAGTTAGTTTGAAGATAGAACATAGTTATTTTAGAGATCTTCAGAAGCAGTAAGGGTCAGCTCAATATCTTGTTTTCTACAATTGAAGCTGAGCCAAATGCAAAGATCCTTCTGGAAGTCAATGGGAGTTCTGAACACAAGCCAGAACAAGATGAGAAAAAATGAAGGAAAATGAGAAATTGGCCTGAAGTCAACTGTTTAAAAAAATGAAAGTAAAACTTTCTGATATATTCCCCTAATGGTAGATAATTATATCTTATATTTTAGATGGCTTTCAAAGAGCCTTATTCATTCATTAGTCAGTGCACTTTATAACCTTTGAATGAGATTAGCGTATTGAAGGACTTGTCTTTTGAGTTCAATTAATTTTAGTGTGGGAAACACAGGTATTATTGAGTTTATTGACTGTCTTTCACAGAACTTATATGGGAAGAGAGGGAACATTAACCAAGGAAATGCATGTGCCAATTTCAATTTTCTGTTGCTATCTTAAAATATTTTCTCTGATAGAAATTAGGGGAAAATATCTTTGTTACTACTAAACATCCCCTTTCTAAGCTTCATTTTTGCTTCAGAAATCTTGAACCTCCAGCTACCTACTACCTCTGCTGACTCAGCAACCAAAACAACAAACAGGTCCTATTAACTATAGACATCTGCAAAAGCCAATCAAATCATAGTGATATATGCGGTAAAAGGAAAAATAATTCAAAACTCTCAATTACTGCTAAAGTATTTTTTAAAATAGGGAAATTTAAAGTAGCAAAATGGACAAACAAAAAAATAACACTCAGGATCTCAAGGGAATATGATATTACAAGAAGGGCACAGCTTTCAAGCTATAACCACAAAGACATGAAAGATTAACCTTTGAGAGATCAAAATTGTCATAATAAAGAAACTTAAAATGATGAAAGAAAAATAAGAAAGTCAAGTCAAATTGATAAAAGAGAACTCACAAGAACTAATGAGACACAATCATTGAAAAAATTGATGATCTCAAAAAGAAAATTAATGAACAGAAGGTAGAAATTGAAGGTTTACATAACAAAATGACAGATTTAGGATACATTCAATAAATTAGATCAAGAACTAAAGAGTTCAATATCTTTAGAGGAGGTTGTTGAAGCAGAAGAGAGCAAATGAAGGATTGAATTAGTTGCCTTTCAGATAGTAATTCATAAGCACAAGTGGAAGAAGAAAGAGAAATAAGATGAAAAAAGTGAAGAAGCATTTTGAAAAATATCTGACTCCATTTAAAAAAAAAAGCATGACTTTAATGAGCATGACTCTAAAGTAACAAAGTGAAGGAATGGACAAGTCTAAGCCGAAATGAACCTTGACAACCTGACTATGGAACTGAGATTACCAAAATGTGAGGGTGGAGTTGAGGTGTAAAAGGCAGAAGGAACCCAGTGGGCTCAGGGTAACTTGGTGGAGACTGTCCAGTGCTAACACACTTCAGTATGTGAAAATCTATAACCCTAGAGCACAATGGTGTTGTAAAAGAATGTTGCCGCAACAAAAAGCAATACATTGAAAAAAAATGGGTGAGAACATAAAAAAAAAATGCTGTTAGGAACTATTTGGACTATTTAGAAGATTTGTACCGCAGAACATATTTCTCTTCACTTCATAATGGATGGAGATGCAGATAACATACTTGAGAGGTCCAGGGTAGGATTGTACATTCTTGAGTATAAATAGCCCTATTTTGACTTTTAAAGTAATTGTTACACTGAAGATATAAAGTTTAAATTATATATTCACTATTTTGTAAATCAAGTAAGTGAAAAGGAAGAGAACTCTCAAATTTTGGATATTTTTCATATAAAACTAACATAGGCTCACTACTGAAAATTTGAAAATAAATGTGGTTAATATTAAAGAAGAAAATATTTTCCTATAATTACCATTCTTAAAGAGAACCATAGTAATGTTTTAGTGTATTTCTTTTGGTGTTTCTAGCTGTATTTTTACCTAGTCGAATGTGTTCTATTTGGCTCATTACGCTTAATACGTGTTGATAAATTTTAGTAAACTTGTCCAGTTACCTTAAGATTCTTAGGTGCATTGCGTGTATACCAACTGTACATAATACACAAGTGCTCATATTAATAGGATACTTCTCATTTTTTAATGTTTATATAGATGTTGATTTTATTTCATATTGACGACTCCCTGAAAAAGATAAAGCAGAATTAGCTCCTTGTTGTTTCAAACTAAGACTTAAGTAATCTGACTACCATGATGGTTGGAGTTAGGGCTCCCAAATTCTTATTGTATATTTTTCCTTAAAATAATAAGCTACTTCACCAGTACTTTAATTATTAAAGATCCCCAAATGAAATCCAGATGGAATATACATCATATCAAAAAAAAAAATATGTCAGAGGTTCAAGTATGGTTGCAAACTTTTGAATAGAAACAGTAAAATGAAAAATAAAAAGGATTTTGACTTAATCATTGGTTTCCAAAAGTCTATGAATCCTGACTGCATTTTGGTCTTTTTTAAAAACACCAATCAAATACTAATAAAATGTTTTGAACAATATTCGCCAAAAAAGTTATTGACAGTTTTTCAGTGTTGACATCTTTCCAAGCAATTTACTCTCCTTGGCAGAACACAGGAGGCAATTCTACTCTTTGGTGACTAACTAATGTTTTAAACATACATCTGAACCTTTTTCTTAACCCAAAGGAAAATGAAAATAACTTCAATTTTGAAAAAGGACAGAGTGAGGAGGAACTAATTAAACTTTGGACAGAAAGCTCATACAATTGTTGTTTCAAAGAAAATAAGCAGGTTATCCACATTTAGCACACATTTTCATATTAAAAGAAAGCGCTTTAAGGGAGCATACCATCTGTCAGGATGCCACAGAGGCAACTGATATGAACTTCAAGTGCTGAAAATAGCTGGGACTTAGGCAATACATTTTTTTGTACTACTTTTGAATAATTAGTTGATAATATAGTTGTGCTGTGTTAAAATTATCTGTAGTTCTTACTGTTTTTAACAGACTTAGTGATTTGTTTAAGATAATTAAGTTAAATTTATTACTGCTTTGTTCCCACCTACTTGTCCTACTTGTCCTAACTCATAGAAGCACAAGCTTTAGCAGAAAACTGCATTGAGAAATAATAATTGTTGAAGGACAAAGGGAAAGGTTTATGTTAGTATAAAAAGGGAAAACATACAATTTTTGATGTTTAGTAAGTTATATTATGCCTTTTCCAGAGAGGTATTCAAATATCTATGTCTGTCAATAACTTTTTGTTGATTGAATGTATCAGTGTGTTAATTCTTCATACCAAAAATTTCTGAATTCTGAACTGATAAAGTTTGCTACTCTTTTTGATTTTCATTAGACTTTTTAAAAAATTCAAGAAAGAGATACAAATATGACAGGAAGGAACTAAATTAAATGTATCAGGGGAAATTCATTTGGTTAGACAATTGACAGGAAAGTGGAGAAAGAAGGGATGGAATAATAAACGTGGTTGCAGTAGCAAAATGACTACTGTGAATTTAACGCAGAAGCAAACTGCTAAATGAATTCACTGCTCATGTTCATATTGTTCTATTTTTCAAAATTAGTGGTGTTTACAAAAATTTATCTGTGCACTAAGCTCTTGGCACAATTCAGAGTAATATTTTTTTTTACCTTAAAATATCTGAAAACTATGCAATCAATTTTATTTATGAATAAAATGTATGAGGTATTTAACATCAACAATTTCTTTCTTATTATGCTGAAGTTATGGATACAGTGAATAATGCTTATAGCAAAAACAAACATATTACTCATTCCATGCATCCACACTGATTCTGTCATTCTTGGTGGTGGTGAAACTAATTCTGTTTCAAACAAAGCAAAAATACAACACAGGGAATAAAAAAACAAGTGAGATATTCAGCCCTCCTTCCCATAATGTACCTTATAGGGTCTTCCGTAAAGAAATGTTTACTATATGAAGACAAATATTATCCTTTTTAAAAAATATATATATTTATGAATACAAGAACTGGGGTGGAGGCCAGAGGTGTGGGGTGTGGTGAGAGAATTCACCAGAGACAGTGGGGAAACCACTGACAGAACAGGCAGATCTACTGAAGTACATTGCTGAGGGGAGCAGCGGGTGAGACAGGAAAGGTCTGCTGTGCCATGTGGGAAGCTCCCTGGCTGGGGATCTAACTCATGCTTCAGTGGCTGCAGATAGCTTCAGAGTGCTGAGAACTAAGCAGTTGTGCCACCAGGAAGGCCCCATTATTATCTTTTTTTAACCTTGCTAATTTCACTGGCTTTTTCAGTAATAACTGTGTCCAAGAATGGTTCTATATGGAGCAGTTTTCGAAACTATTAAACAAAGGAGCTTATCATACTGGGAAATAGAGAATACAATGTTATTCCATGTATTTAATTAAAAAAACACATCATCTGCTTTTTTGAAGTGTGGCACTTCATAATAGTTATGTTATACTGTCTGACATGGATATAGGTATCCTTCATATTCTTTAAAGGTTCTGTTTATGTATTTGTTGTATAATGGGAAACATGATTACTTTTGTAAAATTTAAGTTACCATGATTTTGAGATAATCCAAGAGTAGTCAATTACTGCATTTTACACTATAAAGCCTTAAAACCTTAATTTTAACTATTTAAAAAAATGTAAAATCTGAAGTTGAGGAGAGTAACACAGTGCTGAGTAACAGAAAATGAAGTAATGCTGCTCTAAACTTGGAGTCCTGAACTACCCTCATGTTCTCAGAATCACTGTTTTAATTATATATTCTAGTTTGATGTATCCATGAAATTTGAAACTATTCAAAGAGAGAGATGGGTCTTTCAAGGAAATAATTTGCCTGCATTCTAACTCTAGCTTGACCACTAACTAGTTGGCTCTTAGGAAATTTACTTGACTCTATGCATCAGTTAGACATTTATATAATGAGAAAAATACTATTTATCTCTTCTTTGTGAATTTAAAGTGAGGTAATACCTATGAAGAATTGATACAATATCATTAAGAATAAGAGATGAATAAAGGTAGAGCAAAAGTCATTATTGCTGAGAGGGAAAGAACAATAGAGTATTTTCTAATATGCATTTATTCTTGAAGCATATTTAATGCAAAACGGTCAGAAGACCAGGGTTTCTGTTGCATTTTTGCAAGACCAGTGATAAACTCTGCCAAGAAAAAACAATAATAAATGTCAGAAATGTATCAATTATCTTCTTTCTACTTAATAAGTTGAATGAAAGCCCACATCTCTTAATGTGAATATATGTGAATTTCAACCTTATTCCTGATTAGAGTTTTCATGTGCAGCCTAATGTAATTCTAAAAAAGATGTAATTTTGGCTCAAACTTTGGGAGAGTATGACAGTTAAAGAAAGAAGTGATATTCTAGCCTTTGAATCACTGTCCTTTGCCAAGAGATAAAGCATAAACTACAACCATTATTTCATTGTAATTCAATAGACTGAATAAAAAAAAGTTCAAATCCTTTATATAACTGAAATTGTTCAAGGCGGGGACAATATCTATTCTCAAAGAAATTGGAATCAAGTGAGAGAGACTTCCAGGTAAACATTATTAACAAATATTGTGAAATGTCAATTCAGTTTGTCTTGAGATAATCTAAGAAGCACATTATTATTTTCAAAAAGTCTCAGCATTTTATCAGAAAAACATTTGAGATGCATTGATAAAGGGTGCTTAATTCTCTATCAAAAATGAATCATTGGTCAAATGTAAAGCTAACAGTGTCTTTCTATGTACAAAATAGTATGTTAAGTATGACCCTTTCCTTTCAGAAATCCAAAGTCTGTTGAAGAAATGTATAAAAATATATCTTTTGCTTATAAGGCAAAACACTTAAAATGTTGTAATAATAATTAATGTGCTATAGAAACAGGTAAAAGAAGATTTTTCTTTTTTTTTTTTACTGGTAAATTGGATTGTGCTTTGTAGGATAGGTGACACTTTTAACTGTGCCTTCAAGGAAGAATGGAAGATCAAGTAAGAGAAATGGGGTTATTATAAACAGAAGAGCAGGACTAAATAGCCAGAGGTGTAACAGTGCAGAGTGAGCTAAATATTATAGAATATAATGGCACTTTTTGCTCACTAGAATGGCTTATATAACTAAAAATATTGACAATATGTGAGTATATGGAGATAATTGAACTCTCATGCATTGTTAATAGAATTGTGAGATTACGTAACCACTTTGAAAAACAGTTTGAGAGTTCCCCAAATTATTAAATCTGGGGTTACCACACCCTTTCACATTTCATAAATTATGAAAACAAATGCCCACACAAAAACTTCCATGTATGTTTATGGCCACATTATTCATAATTAAAAACTAGCAGCATTTCCCAAGTGCTCGTTACAGGCAAATGGATGGAACATTATTTGATGATAAAAATGCATCCAGTGTTCACAAGTGTTCTTATGTTAGTTAATACTGAAAATATTATGTTAAGTGAAATAAGTCCAAAACAGAAGATCATATCATCTATGATTCTATTTTTATAAATTATCCAAAAGCCAAATCCAGAGAGACAGAAAGTACAACACAAGTTGCTAAGGGCCATGGGAAGGCAGTGAAGGGGAATGTAATGACTGTCAAAAAAGTATCAGACTTATTTACAGGATAGTGAAAATGTTCTAGAATCAGATCATGGTGATAGTTAAAAAATCCGTGAATACCCTGAAAATCACTGCATTTACACTTTAAAAGGTTAATTTTACGTTATGTGATTTCTGTCTCAACAAAGCTGCATAAAAATAGAATATTGACTAGTATTGGAGAAGAAAGGACATAGTCTATATTTTGAGATACCTTGGAAAAGTTGACTAAGTCAATTTATATAGATTCCACACAGGTACCCTTTATTTATTTCTGCATCCAGTGGGGAGCATCTGTAGATTCTTCAAATGGTGCTAACACTAACACACTGTATTTTTTGAGATATTTGAAATTGTTAAGCACAGATGTAAGTGTCTTACATAAACCAACTCTTAATCCCATGAACAGGCCCATGGGGGTAGGCTAAGTTCTTATTCCTGATTCAGACAGAGAAATTGAGCATAGGTATTTTGTAAGTATTGGTAAAAAGGGGAAACACCAAGATATGAACTCACACTCTTAATACTTATACTCAATGTCTTTTGATGTGACCAGTGTTACATTTTATGAAGAATGCTCTGATTGTAGTGATTAGGGTTAATTTAAGGAAAACTAGAGGCCAAGTGTCTATTAAAATAGTCCAAATGAAATTATATGAACTGACCCATGGCAATAGTAGAAACATAGGTGAAAATACTTGAATTTGGATCCAATATTTTGATGAAGGAAAAATATTTATTTGAAACAGAAATGTTATTCATAAAAGTAAATTCAGCATGGAATATTAAATAAGTCCAGAGAAACTAAATGGTTTAAATTTGCTTGTTTCAAACATAGAATATTTCTAAAATCAAGATTTCTAGGGCATAAGTAAATTAAAAAAAAAAAAAAAACTATTAATGGCTAACTATTAAAGAAAACATATTAGCCATTAAATATTCATAGGTAAAGGAGTGATACTATTTTGTATGCTAAACCATTATAGTGCTTGGAGTAATTACGGATCCACCTATTTCTTTGATACTCACTCTATCCTCTGTGGGTTGTTTTAAATGCTTTCCTTAGTAGGGTGGAAAGCTCATAAGCTTTAAACTATGGCTTTATAATGACACAAATGTTTTTTCAGTCTTTAAAATGCTTTGGGGAACTCTTAAAATTCTATCACTGCCTGTTTGAAAAACCAATTTGGTACTAATTGTTAATGTGCTAGTTCATGCTGTAGCTTCATCTATTAATGCCCTTAAATAAACACACCCACAGAAATATCAAATCCAGTTGGATTGCAGAGAGACTCTAACCTCTCTCAATCATAGAGATATAAAGTATTAAACAACCTCCTCAAATTTTATGTATGTGTCCTAGTTTCTAAGATGAGAAGATGGTATCCATATCAAAGACTTCTTCGTATAAGGACTTAGCAGTCCCAGATAAAATAAGTATAGATGAAAACAAGAAAACAATGACAACTTTTTAGTATTAATGTATTATTAGTATTAGTGTATTATTTAGTATTGATTTTTAAAAATAAGCAACAAGTTTGAGTGCCTTGTTAAAAAAAGTGGGGAAAAAACACAGAAACTTGGACAGATTTTTAGTTTTATTTAAAAGCTTTACTTAAGACAGAAATGCAGATTTTGTCAATTCTCTATGATGTGATGGTTCTTTGAGTTTAACATCATCACTACACATGGAACTTGGATTAACTTGAATGTTCAGTTATCGATAGCTCTTACTATACCTGAACAAAATCAATCAGTCAGTTTCCATTATAACAATCCATTCAAAATTACTAAGTGCAAATTTTATAGTGGACATTGTGATAACCAGTGACTTTGAGTAGTTAAATGTGCAATGTTTGTTCTATTCCCCAACACTTCAGAAGAGATGTTTTAGCACATATTTACATTGTTGTCATAAAAGCAATAATGAAACTATGCACATATTTGTGTGAACATATTGAAAAAACAATTCTGAGAAATAAGTTGAGGTTAAAAGAGCAAGATTTTCAGGATATAATGAAATTGAGGTAAATTTTCAAACCTGTTCAATAATTTAAAGAGCTGTGTGAAAAAGAACAGAATAAGAGAAAATATTATTTCTAGACAACTTGACTTATTTATGCACAAATAAAAACAACATGGCAGTTTAAAGAACACAAATAATTTATATAATATGGTATAATGGGATTGGTTTATAAGTTATTCATTAATTTTAAATGTTTTTTTTAAATATATATTTATTTATGCATACAAGCTGGGGTACAGGCCAGAGGCATGGGACAACGAGAGGGTTCACCAGAGATAGAGTGGGGAGCAGCACAGGCAGATTGACAGAAATACACTGCTGAGGGGAGCAGCGGGCAAAGCAGGAGAGGTCTGCTGCGCCATGTGGGAATCTCCCTGGCTGGGCATCAAACTGGCATCGCCACTGCGGAGAGTTCCATAGTGCAGCACTTACCCTCTGCGCCACCAGGGAAGCCCTCATTCATTAATTTTAAATTAGCTGTACAAAATGGAGAATTTTGTGACATTTTGAAAAATAAGTATGGTATCGTTTAACTCATGCCATATTTTTTTCTATTTTCAAAATCAATAGTTTGAATCTTTAGGCAAAACTTGATTTGTAAATTAAATTTAATATGGAGATGTGTGTCTGTGTGTGTGTGTGTGTGTGTGTGTGTGTGTGTGTATGTATGGTTACTCACATTCACTAAATGGAGAATTTTTTTTTTAAAGATTTTATTTATTTATGCATACAAGCTGGGGTGTAGGCCAGAGACATGGGGCAGCGAGAGGGTTCACCAGAAACAGAGTGGGGAGCAGAACAGGCCGATCAGAAATATACTGCTGAGGGGATGTACTTCTGATCTGCCTGTTCTGCTCCCCGCTCTGTCTCTGGTGAACCCTCTCGCCACCCCGCGCCTCTGGCCTGTACCCCAGCTGTATGTTAAAAAAAAAAAAAAAGAAAGAAAGAAATATACTGCTGAGGGGAGCAGCGGGCGAGGCAGGAGAGGTCCGCAGCACCATGTGGGAGTCTCCCTGTCTGGGCGTCGAACTCGCATCATGCACTGCTGACAGCTCCACAGAGCAGGGCTCAACTGCTGCGCCACCAGGGAGACCCAGTAAATGAAGAATTTTTGAAGATAGAGTTTATATGTAATTTGGTTTCCCTTTGGTTTAATTCTCTTGATTCTTTGATGTTGAGCTGTTTCAGTGCTTTTTTCCTCTTTGGTTAGTGCTGCTAGTACTCTGTACTGTCTGCTTGTAGGACTCAGAAACGGATGATAGTCTCAACCGTACTTCAGAAATGGATGATAGTCTCAACATTCATTTCAACCTGAAAAATGATTCTTTCTTCTAAAAGCACATGAGAAACCTTCCTTTCCTCAAAATAAACCAAAAGATGCTGACTAAGAAGAGAGATAATAGAGAATGACCAAATTTAAAACATTTGGATTAGAAAGAGGAGTACTGTCTCATTAGGCAGTCAACATTGGGGTTAACAAAATACTACTCTGACCAAAGATCATCCAAATATTAAGACTTATTCATAGGCATTTAGAAAGAAGAATGAGTATCTTACAAGGTCTTGGTAACATAAAACTTCTAGCAGGAGATTCAAACTGAATGAAAACTGATTTAACTATAATGAATTAATTATAGTTCTTAAAAGTATTAGAAACTGGTAGTAATTATAGTTCTTAAAAGCATTAGAAACTGATAGTAACATTTCTTTTATTTATTTATTTATTTTTTAAAAAGATTTATTTATTTATACATACAAGCTGGGGTACAGGTCAGAGGCGTGGGGTGGCGAGACGGTTCACCAGAGACAGAGTGGGAAGCAGAACAGACATATCAGAAATACACTGCTGAGGGGAGCAACGGGCAAGGCAGGAGAGGTCTGCCGCACCATGTAGGATTCTCTCCGGCCGGGAGTCAAACAGCTCCACAGCGCAGCGCTCAACCGCTGCGCCACCAGGGAGGTCAATATTTCTTTTAAATTAACTTTGTCTCTCGGTGTCCTACTTAGTATGTTATCCCTGAAGTATAATCTTACCAAAGTAAATATTCATTGTCCTAGAGTTTTTACTAGAAAAATATTTTAAAAGGAGAAAATAATAAATTGAAACTGATAATATTTTAATGTTTTTTTTTATTTATACATACAAGTTGGGGTACAGGCCAGAGGCGTGGGGCGGCGAGAGGGTTCACCAGAGACAGACCGGGTAGCAGAACAGGCAGATCAGAAATACACTGCTGAGGGGAGCAGCAGGTGAGGCAGGAGAGGTCTGCCGCACCATGTGGGATTCTCCCCGACCGGGTGTTGAACTCGTGTTGCCGCTGCCGACAGCTCCACAGCGCAGCGCTTAACCGCTGTGCCACCGGGGAGATCCATATTTTAATGTTTTGTGTGTAAAACCTATTGTGTTCTCATTCTAACTTTGTCCCTTAAACTGATTTGACCACTAGGTCAATTTTATTTTGTCAATGAGAAAATAGGAAAAAACTAAGACTCATTAATTTAATATCTATGAAGTCATCTGGCTGCATAATTACTTACTTAAGGTAAAAAAAATATGTATAAAATATTAAATTTGTCCTCAAATAAATGAGGATGAAATGGACTATTCATAACCAAAAGTCTGATCAGTAACAAATGATTTTCTCTCGCCATTCAGATTTCAAGTTCAGAAGTTTATTGAGTTTATTTCCTTTTCTTCTTACAACATTCTTCAGATAGTCTCTTATTCTTTTTTCATTACAGATATATTTACTTGCAGAAGATATCCAGACATATATCATGAATATGCATATTAAGGGGCTAGAATTTTGCATGTGGGATGATGTTACATGTATAAAAATAAAACATGAGGAAGACATAAAAAAAAGAATATTCTTTTCTTTTTTGTTTTTGGCTTTTTCCACTTATGAATACTTAGGGTAGTCTAAGAAATTAGATAAAGTTTAATGCTCAAAAACGCAGAAAGCCAGAATTTCAGAGAAGGAAGTGGATACAAATTTACCAATTATTCGATCACGATTACCCTTACCCTACAATTTAAAAAACAAGCATCAAGTGTGTATTAAAAGATAAATGGTCTTGTATACACTGATGAAGTTTTTTTGTGTTTGTTTGTTTTGGAAAACACGTAATTTGGGTATGATTATTTAGACTGAATTCTCTTCAATTCTAAAGACTTGATTCATATTAATTGATTAAAAATCTTGGATTTTTAGTGTTGCTTTTATCATTCAGAATTAGAAATTATTAATTTTCAATTTAATACTACATCCACATACTTTGTACTGTTTATGTCTGTGCCTTGTATTAAAGTGTATTTTAGAAGTCACAAAAATGATAACTAAAATCACTGTCACTTGTTTTTTACTACAAGCTTAACTGAATTATGAATTTCTGACGTGAGGGTGATCCTTAAGAGGAGAATGAAGACCTCTTTATCTCTATCAATAGTTTGTGGTTCTTACCTTTTCTTCTATGTTTAATATTGTCTGTTCTTAATCCACAAGTTCAAAATGCCTGTGCTACAGGGACGGTGGTGACGGTTCCAGGTGAATTGGTGGTGGGAAACCTATGGGGAATACACAGTAATGTAAGACATAAATAAAAATAACAATAAAGAAAAATGCCTGTGCTAGACAAAGTAGGGCATTGGACATACTTTTAGTGAGCTATTAGAATAAAAGTGATGACTTTTTAAATGTGTGCCATTCTTATTGGTGTAAAATGATATCTCATTGTGGTTTTTATTAAACAATAAATGTTGGCGAGGATGTGGAGAAAAAGGAACGCTCCTACACTGTTGGTGGGAATGCAAACTGGTCCAGCCTCTATGGAAAGCTGTATGGCAGTTTCTCAAACAACTGAAAATGGAGTTCCCATACTACCCAGCAATTCCACTCCTAGGCATATACCCAAAGGACACAAAAACAGTAATCCAAAAGGGCACATGCACGCCTATGTTTATTACAGCACTATTTACAATAGCTAAAATATGGAAACAATCCACATGCCCCAAAATTGATGACTGGATCAAGAAGATGTGTGGTGCATGTACCACATGCACCATGGAATACTACTCAGCAATAAAAAAAATGATAAACACAATTCACAGCAACATGTATGGAGCTAAAAGGGATCATGCTCAGTGAAATAAGCCAGAGGAAAAAGAAAAATATTGAATGATATCACTTATAGTAGGAATACAGGGAAGCCAAACGAGAAATAAGAAGAAGAAAATAGCACACAAATAAAAAACAAAAACAAGCAGGCAACCACAAATAAGAAACTTTCTGCAGGAGAGAGGGAGGAAGAGGGACAAAATAGGGGAGAAAAGAGCACAAAGGACTGTGGGGATGGTTCACGGGTGAATTAGTGGTGGGAAACTTATGGGGGATATATAATAACGTAAAAGGATATAAATAAAATAAATAAGATATTTAAGAAGTAAGCAAAACAACTACATAAATGTTTTGGCAATACAATTACAAATCCCAAACTAAGTGCAGCAGCAAACTCCTACACTGTAAATCCTAAGATGGCTATTGGAGCATGTCTTGATAACAAAAATAAGTTGACCAGGAGGATGGGACTCTGCAACAATATGACCAAGTGCTCCAGGGAGGATACAAAAATTAGGTATAAGTGAAGGAAACTAATAAAAAAATGGTAAGATGGTCAACGTTTGTTCATCTCCTTGTATTTCTTCAATCTCTCATAAATACCTTTCTGTTATCTGGGTAATTCTATATGCTTTTTTAGAGACAATAAGTCTTATGTAGAAAAGTAGTGATGGAATCTTTTGAAATTCCACCACCATATTTACTCCACTCCAGTAAGTGGTCTCAAAGTCCATCTATCCAAATTACTCCAACTGAGGTTCATAATCAAATTTTATGTTGTGGAAAGTTAGGAATGAATGGCTTCAAAACAGAAACAAGTACATGGAGTGCTGCAAAGTTGTTGGTTTTCCAAACATCAGAATAAAATGCTAATTGCATTATGCATTCTTATGAATACAATTGCAGGTTACCACTTTGAGTTCTTATTTTTTTACTTGCAGAAATTGTAAAAAAATAATACTTGATTAAGAATGTTATGAATTCACTGGTAATTACTGCTTGAAATAAGATAAGTCAGAAATGGAAAACCAATTTCAGAGTGCATTAGAAATAGCTATTTCATCTTTAAAACTATAGTTAATAATCAGAAATTTTCAATATTTTTCTCTTCATTGGATGGACAACTTTAGAAAAAAAATTGATCTGTTGGTTTGTGCTGGCATATTAATAGTTACTCCTATTTCATGAAATTTATATTTTATGTATCTATGCTCAATTTCTCTTTTAGAACAAATTATCTTTTAATTACTGGTTTGCTTTTATTGCATTGTTCAATAATTAATTGTTCTTTTTGAAGTATCTTTAGTATCCCAACAGTCATTTAGTAACCTACTAACCTGTCAGTTAACTTCTTTAAGTTTCATTTTCTTTATCTGAAATGAGGTTAAAACTTTTTAAGCCTGTGATAAATATTAGAGACAATGTATTATCACTTAATCTTGTGCTACCAATATAAGAATTTGTATGATAAATACGTATATGAATACTATCATTAAAATGAATATCCTTAATATATACCTTAGGAAAAAATAAATCAATATTTTTTCAAAAGTCTAAAGAGAAGTTGGGAAATAAAATATTTCATTCAGATATGAAATAGTTTTGTTTTTTGATTCAAAGATATTAAATACAATATAATGGCGAATATAATTAAGAATATTTTCTTCTTTGAGCAAAAGATTAATCGATTGACATTGGGTATGGTTTAACTTACTTTTTATAATTTATTTTTCATTTTTTAAAGAAAATTTTTCTTTGGTAAGATAGATGAATTATCTGTCCTCGTGCAATGAATCCTTCCTTCACAACATGTATTTCTGAGATAACAGAAATATAGATTAGACATTGAAGCCAACAAAAGATGTGGAAAAATAAGTGTGAGAGGAGTCTCCCATTAGTACAATACAGTAGAATTTCAATAACATAGACCATGAATGAGTTTATAAGCAGTCCTATGATTTAAACTAGTTATTTTATAAGAGCATTGTCTTCTATGCTGTGTTTCATAGTCTAAGTATGGCACATTCAAAACAACCAGAGAGAAAAATCTTACAGCACATGGCAATATGTCAATATATCATTTTATTTGGGGTGCCTCCATGTAGGCCAATTTAAATATGGTACACCTGAGGATTTTAACTGATGAATGTAAAATAACTGTAGTTATTTCTGAAGCAGAGGAATCTCCAAGAGAAGTAACAAAGGTAATGGCAGTTATTTCCTACTTTCCAAGTACACAATATCTATCACAATGAGAGGAACCCTTACTAAGGCCTTTTTAATGAACTGTCTCAGGGAAAAATGTTTGATCCATGGTTACATACATCATAAAAAAAGCTACAACAAAATGTTCTGGACTTCTGTGCTCACATCACAAGATAATGTTACAAGGACGTAGGTATGAAACTCTTACCTGATATCATTGTCTCTTAAGCACAAAACTAAATTCAAGAACAATAAGAAAGAACATATCTAAGCAGTGATATATTTTTCACTCATGTTTTAACATGATTCTGTAGTACCTCTGACAGCATATAACAATTTTTTTAGAAAACCAAAGTCAAATAATGAAAAAAAGGGCAGATAAAAAAGATCTAACTGCCCAGAAAAACAAAAGAAGAAAAACATGAAATTATATTCTGTCTTCTGAGCAATTTGCTTGGATTTCCATATAGTTTTATGTATAATGATATTAACAGATATTGACAGATCGATGGGGGATTCAGTGGCTTCTAATGAGCATCATGGGAACTAGAAAGATATAGCACTAATTTTCCTGCATCTGTTTTGTTTCTTTTCAAAGTATTCCAAGTCATATGCATTGTCCCTTCTTAAGTGTTCTTGCTTTAATTTAAAATTCGTATTTCCCAAGGGTAATGATAAATCTGCTTGCAGTATGTGCTAAAATATTCATTGTAGTGTCTATATACTCCTTGCTATTTAATTAAATAGTAACCTCAGTTTTGATTTTCAATTGCATGTTTTCTTTCACTTTCTTTTATTTTAATACCTTTGAATGGAAATGAAATAGTTTTAAACAGCTTACTAAATTAAGTATAAATTTACTTGTAAAGATCCTCCACTAAATTGTCTCCAAACAATATGTATCTTTACATTTTTATTGTATTTGTAGGAAATTAAAAAATTGTAGATATAAAAAAATAGATTAGTCATCAATAGAAAATATTTAAAGATAAAATTATGCTGTGTGGAAGTCCTAGAATATTTATTTACATTTTAAACATTTGATTTATGTTGATTTTTTAAAAAATATTTCCTTAGGAACTTGTATATGGATATCTAATATATAACATCATGAAATATTAATGGAACATTTAAAATTTCAATTAAAATCTATTTAAACTCATTAGTTGCTATGGAATATTAACACATAATTACAATGCTAACTCAATATTACTAGCAGTAACTTTCAAGATAATGAAAAACATTGTTTTAATTATATTCCTTTACAATTTTGCTCTTATTCAATTATATTTCATTTAACATGTGTGCGTGCATGCGTGTGTGCGTGCGTGCGTGTGTGCGTGCGTGCGTGGGTGTATTGGGGAATTGTACTGAGACTTAGTATATTTAAGTTCTCATCTTTTTTCCTTCTTTCCAATTTCCTTAGTACTTGTATTCTTAAATTATTTCTCACAATAATTTGTATTTTTTTCAATATCCATTTCACATCATAAATATCTGCTTGCCATCTAATATCTTGTTCATTTCCTCTCCTTCATGCTGGAGGTCTTCAGTCAGATTCTTTAAATTGCACCCTTGTGTTATTCCAGACACCTTTTAGAGCTCCTTGCATTCTTGAGTGTCAGGTTACGTTTCCATTTATTCCTATTACTGTTGAACTTCATTTGTTAATATTTGGCAGCTCTGTTTTGCACATATTTTGCCCTCAGTCTCTTTGAAATGAGTTCTCCAGCCTGAAATGTCAATCCATTTAGATAGAGTGAGCATTTCCTCTTCTTATGAGGCCACAAGTTCTATTGGATAAGACCTCCATCCTTGTGATCTCTAACCTTTAATAGCTCTGAAAGGTATGCCCAAATATAGTCCAGTGAGGGTTAGAACTTTGACATGTGGATTATGGACATTTCAGTCCATAGAAAATACCATTACCATATGTATATTTTTTAATATGAAATATTTTTAAAAATATTTATTTTGCATAGAAGAACTGGGGTGCAAACCAGAGATATGGACAGAGAGGGAGAAGATTCAGCAGAGACAGAGTGAGGAGCAGAACAGGCACATCCACTGAAATATATTGCTAAGAATAACAGAGGTCTGCTGCGCCATATGGGTTAGCTCCTGGCCAGGGATTGAACAAAGGCCTCCATGGTGCGCCTTTGCAGTGGTAGTGTTGAGACTTAACCCTTAGGCAATCAGGGAGGCCCCACCATATATTTGATCAAATAAGTTATTATTAATTGGTTTTATGATTATTTCATTCAGAAAATACTACCAGAATAGTTTTTCCATGTGTCAAGTTCTAGAAGGTATCAACATTTCATTCCTTAGCACCTGTCTCACATTAATTTGAATGATCCAGCAACTCTGAAAATAGTTCAGCAATTTTCCACACAGCTTTAAGTGTTAAATGTTCCTGACCCTGTTGTTCAAGGAGAAAACTTTATGCTAGAGTAGCAGGACCATGGGTTCTTTCTGGAATTGTTTTGCCTGTGGAATAAATCTCTTCATCCTAGACAGTATATTAAGCTAGAAGTTTTCCTTAAGGCCGTTAATTTATCAGTACTTATACTACAATATGTGTATAGCCTCTGCCTTTTTTTCTGTACTCCATTTTCAACTTTGAAGGTATTGATAATGCTGGTAATAGTTCTCACTGACCAACTCAAAGGCAATGTGCATGTTTTCAAAAAATATAAATTAGCACTTAGTAAATGTTTTTTCAGTTCATCAGAGACACCAACTTGAGTACAGTGTTCTCAGTCTTATAGAATATATTGAAAACATGAGAACAATTTTTTTTTTTACTTATTAGATCTCTTTCTGTTTTTATAAACAGGTATATAATTTGGATAAAATGAAGCAAAATTTGCAATCTCTTTTCTCTTGAAAAATTTGCATATTTTCAAGTAGATAGAATGAACGTTTTCCAAATGTATAAAAATAGGATCTTACATGAAATGGAAGTTTCCAGGCAATTTACTGAAAATCTTAATGTACAGTTTCATGAGCTCTACTAAACATGGACAAATAATTACAAACATAATAAAGATACATACATACATACATACCCCCACACACAAACACATATGTGATTATTTACAATTTTAGAGGTCCTAAGTTCAAAGTTGGTCTGTCATGCTGGGCTAAAAGCAAGATGTTGGCAGAGTAGTTTGCCTGCTGGAAGTTGAAGGAGAGAATATTCGCCTTGCTGTTTCCAGTTTATAAGGCCCGTTGCATTTCCTCAACTTGCGCCCCAATTTTATCCCCTTAGCACGATAGAGTCATCCTTTTTTACATTAACATAGCTCTGACTTTGTCTCTTTTATGTTCCACTGCGATCTTACAAGGAGTTTGCTGATTACATGGGACCCACCTGGATAACTGAGAATAATTTCCCTGTTCAAATACCCTCAAATGAACCACATCTGCAAAATAGCTCTTGCCAAGTAAGGTAGAATTGATAAGTTCTAAGGAAGAAGAGAGGCACATGTTTGCAGCGACTTTATTCCAACTGTTACCGTGTAACTTACATGTGCTGGTGTTGGGACGTATTTATGTCTCACTTCTTTAATTTTTTCCTCATTTATGATTCTGAATAATAGTCTGTAACTCTGATTTGAGAATACAAATTAAATGTTCACCTTTTAGTCTTATCATCTTATATACATTTTGGATGGAGGTTGCATTTTAAGGAACATGATTTGACCTAAAGTATATTTCAATAGATATAACAATGAACTTGGCTATAATGGAATTCTAATGTATTTATGAAGTGTGTAATTGTGTTTCAAAACCATTTCAAGGAAGCACTGTAGCATAGTAGAAATAACCTGGCACCAGAGTTAAAATAAGCTATTAGTTACATGTACAGTTATGAAGCTAGAATTTCTAATGCCTTTAAACGTATCTCGTCCTTATTTAATATCAGGACATTTTCTCTCACTTCATATTGCTTAATTCCATGGCAAACTCATGAAGCCAGAACCTAGCTTATGTTATTTTAAACAATCACAGTTTCTATTTCCTACAATGATATCCATAGAGGTCTATTTGTATGCTTTCATTCAGAAAATAAGTAAGTATCTCTGATTCCTAAAAATATGTGTTCATATGAGAAAGAATCTTACAAGTTATTCTCAGGCTATATGACCATAAGAAAATGTGTAACTTTATTCAGTTTATGACTAGTTAATTTCATTTCATTTTAAAGAAATCATATTGTGGCAGAATAAGAATTGTATTGTAATTATTACTTTTAGCCTTTTCAAGTGATTATTTTAGTTATTTGCACCACTTGCAGGATGCTAAAAATACTATGACTTGGTAAATTAAGGTCATAAGAGTATTATATACTACTCTTTGAAGAAAAATGCCAATTTGTTTTAAGTTGGCATCTAAAAAAAGAGCAGAATACAAATTTTCACTAATTAATAGCATTTTCATTTATTTTACATAAACATTCTTATATATAACCAATGTTTTAATGGGCCTTGTAAATTAGCACTGTGTGAGGTGAAAGAGAAAGAAGAAATACCAGGTAGCACTAAATATATTTGTCTAAATAAGTAGTTTTTAACTTGGATACGTTTTTGAAGTTTCCTTCTAGTTATTGCAGTATGAGTTTGGTTTAAAATATACAAAAATGTATATGAACATTAGTTCTGGGATGCTCATTTAGCTTAGTATATTTTGGGGATGTTTTGAGATGATTTTGACTGCAGTCTGCCTAACAGGTTTCTTTGGAAATTTTCTGTCTTTGATTATGTTTCTTGAGGTAACATGGGCTTGCATTGTTGTGTCTGCTTTGGGGTTATAAGTGCAAAGATCTGTAAATGTATATTTTCACAAAAGCCTGCGAATTATCCTTGTTCCATTGGACCCTTCCCGCCCTACCCTAACCTTGCTACCCTCCCCTTCTAGTTGCACCTGTTCTGCAGTCAGATATCAAAGGTTTAATTTGGTTTGGTTTTATCTGACCCTTTGTTTTGTTTCTCAATATTCCACACATAAGTGAGAACATTTGGTAGTTACCTTTCTATTTATGACTTATTTTGCTTAGCTTTGTCCTCTCCACTTCATGCATGTAGTCTCAAATAACAAGAGTTCATCTATTTTTTTTTATAATGGTAGTTTTCCATGTGAATGTGTGTATACATACACCCAAGGGGGGATTTGAGGCCCCAAGTACTGTTTTGTTGCTGCCAATGTCTGGTTTCAGACTGTTAATAGTTGCATTATGCGTTTTAATGTTCTTCCTTGGTGTGTGTGTGTGTGTGTGTGTGTGTGTGTGTGTGTAGATAGGTATGTATGTATATTTACATCTTCCCGATTTATTGATTCCTTAATCATTGTATCTTGTCCATCTCTGTCTCTTGTTATCTTGTTTAGCTGCATATCTATTTTATGTGATACAAGTACTACTGTCCCTGCCTTTTCTGGGCCCCATTTGCTTGTAGAATGCTAATTTTGAATTTATGTTTATCTTAGGCGAGTCTCCTGGAGACAACAGAAAGTTGAATTAGCTTTTTGATACAACTAGCCACTCTATGCCTTTTGATTGATGAATTCAGTTTGTTTACATTTGGGTGATTAGTTGTACATGCGGATTTGTTACTGCCATTTTGTTTTAATTTTCTAGTTTTGTCTAACTCCTTGTTCATATTTTTGTGGATTTTCTTTGATTTAGATTAGAAAGTATCTTTCAAAATTTTTTGTAGGAGAGGTCTGATGTGTACATACTCCCTCAGCTTCTGTTTGCTTGAGATGACCTTTATTTTTCCCTCATATCTGAAAGAGAGTCTTAAAGAATACAGTATTCTTGGCTAATGATCTTTCTCCTTAAGTATTTCACATGTATAGTTCCATTCTGTCCTTGTCCATAAATTATCATGGCTATTTCAGAATTTGTTGTTTGATACTAAAATCTTAAGTAACGTAGAACTTTTTTTTAACTATTCTTTCTAAGGTGTTAGGATCATTAAGGCAAAAGTAAGAGTACTGTGTATAGGTATATTTCAGCTAGAAAAAAAAAGTTTATTATTTTAACTCAGAAATGTTACAGGATTTCTTAAAATATTTATTTTCAAATAATGGGATTTAAAACATTGCATTAGTTGTAATAATTATGTAGTTATCATTATTGGTAATGAGAATGTGGATTGTCTCTATTTTCAAAAAAATATTATGACAGGCTACTGAAGATGTCTTATATATATTTTAATTTCACTTATGATTTTGATTACTTAATTTGATTTCGTAAGTAGCTGCAATATGACAGTTTTCATGTCATTCAAAAAATTTCTCTATAGATAGAAGTAACAAATGCTTCCTGAATCACTTTACCATTTCATAAATAGGAAATTACCTAATTACTTTATAATGAAATCTAAATTTCTCTACTCCTGTGTGAAGCTCATTGCCACCTAACTTACATTAATGACTTTTTCTATCCCAAAAGAAATGTAATTAATATATTTTGGTCATGTCTTGAACATGTTCAGAATTAGTTTATTGTTTAGAAGTTAGTTTAATAGTATTTGGACTTCAAAATGAAGTTTGTAATAATGAAATTATAGCCAATGTTGTGATTTGTAGTAGTTATATTCTGTGACATCTCCATAAATTCTGCATTAGTAAATACGGAATCATTGCTCCTAGGTTAAAAATGTCCATCCATCCTTCATCTATCTATCTGCCTATCTAACTATCTATCATCATCTTTTATCTATCTATCATCTGTTTGTCTTTCTATCTTCTATCATTTCTTGACTTTCTATACACATATTTCTCATATTGATTACAGCTCAAGTAATAAAACAACTCATCTCAGTAGATTTTATATTCTTTATTTTACAAAAGAGAAATGCAAGATTCACAAGTAAGTGACTTGCCTGGTCGCCCCTCTCCCCACTAACAGGTGTCAGAGTTGGATTTTAAGCCTATGCAACAGGCCCAGAACAGACACTTCTCCACAACACCGCAGTGCCCCCTGCTGTCTCCATGCTCTGGCAATGCTATAAGAGATCAAAACAAGACTGTGTTGCTTAGTCTCACCTCAAATGGGAACTTAGAAACCACCCTCTACCCCTCCTCCATTCATGTCAGCAAATCACCCCAAAGCGCTGTGAGTTGATTAAGGATTACAAATAAATTTTAGCCACTAGACTAACAAATATAGTATCTGTTAATTATGAGGGTTGACCCTACTTTAGTCATGAAATAAAAATACTCATATATATAAAAAAAAATAAAGCAAAACATAATAAAGGGGAAATATAAAATTATTTCTCTTAGAACAATATAACACATACAAAAAATCAAATAATTGACTGTAACTACATTAACAACTTCGGAAAATCTGACAGAATTTCTCTGAGAGTAATTTTAGATAAAATGTCAGGATTTTATTAAGATTTACTTTTATTATTGAAATTTTGAGACAACGAATATCAAATATCTTCATTGTCCCAGGTACTAAGTCCTATATGTTCATTGTTACATTGAATATTTGAGACAAAACTATGAAGCAAGTGCAGTTATTGCTCAGTTAGTAAAACAGTTTCAAACAGGTTAAATAATTTTTCTAAGAATCCAGAAAGCAGTTCTCTGGAATTCCAAAGCTTTGGTCTCTCCAGAACATGACATAGCTCCAGAGAAAATATTTTATGGGACACATCAGTCTTAATTAGATTTTTGTGTTTGACTATATGACTAATTTGCTTGAATGAAACTTCTGTGACATCTTAACTAAGGCTGCCTTGCCCAGTATTTTATCTTTGGTTGCTAATATAGTTTCTGGCACATCATTAACATGCTTTAAATATTTGTTTATGAGATAAATAAAAATTAATGGATTAATGATAACTCAGTTGTAAAGATTACCATCCAAAAGCTTTCAGATAGCTACATTATTCAGCCCCAATTTTTTTGACTATGTATACCCTGCCAAAATTGAAAAGCCAAATTTTGTAATTAACGATTACTCAAGTTACTTTTAGGTTTTTAGCATATTTCTGTATTCAACACAGGGTTCTCTTTTGAACCATTTCCTGCCATTACTATGCTCATTGATGACTTTCTTTATTCTACCTTCTAAGTCTACATTGTTGGCAAACCTCAGCCTGAACACTATGCCCATTCTTAAACAGCCATCTGCATGTGCCCAGGAAAAATAGCAAAGAACAGAAAAATCCCTGTCAAGCTCTTGTCCCTTGCCAATTTCTTCATTCAACTTTACTCCGTACTATGAGTGCTAATATAAAGTGGGTATTCTGATAGCTTCACTGCTTCTCAATGGTTTGTATTTTAAAGAAGCAGGAATAACAGAGTCACAGAAAAAAGAAAACAGCTAGAGCTGTCATTACAAACACTGGATTAAAATATATTATTATTTAATATATGATGGCAAAAAGAATGCTTTACAGAATATGTTTTAATACATATAGCTGTAAATATATGTAGCACATATTCAAGCTTCAGTTTTGTTATGAATATGTAGGTATGTGTAGGGACACTATAGAAAATAATTATAATATCTTAAATTTGGAGATCATGATAAGTGAAAACCCTAAAAGAAGAGAATTTTACTGACCAACTTTTTAAATTTAATAAATTACTTTCTACACAAGCAAAATGGTAGTAGTTATAGCAAAACAATTTTAATTTTTGTATAGTATTAGCCTTATGTTTTAATTTTAATTCACATAAGTACATTTATTAGACATTCTTACAATTTTTTAACCTTTGTAAAATATTAAAGAAAAGCATGTTTTCTAAGATGTTATTCTGCAAATAGTGCATTTTTATTTAAATTTTCTGGCTGTATCAATTGAGATAGAGTTTCTTAGAATTAAAACCTTAGTAACTGGAAACAACTTATTGAATGTGGGTCCAGTGTTTCAAATATGTCCCTTCAGGTGTTCCTTGAGTAATCTGAAGGTAATGAGAAAGAGAGCAAGTAGAAATCTTTTATCAGTTTACGCTGGGAATTTCAAAATAAGAGTTTATCAGCTTAAAAGTACATGGACAAAGAAAATACTTGAGACTATTTTATCTAGTCCAGTTCCCTCAACATTGGACCAAACACTGTTAGAATGTTTAAGTACATATTCTATAAATTTCAAAGAAATTGTGCTGTAGTTACAGTGTGTTTACCCAGCTGGTATCCTGAGCCACATGAAATCTCCAGTCATAGAAGATTTCTTCACTTTGTTTTTGTTCTGTTTATTTTCATAAAGAAGAGGAAATTTCAGCTTCTTTTCTCAGGGGAGGAGTTGCGAAGGGAACACTTGCGGGCTATCTTTTTACCACGTCCCTCATTCTTCCTTTTCAGATGCCCTGTGACTTATCTGATAGTTGAGTTTCACTTGGGTGAGGTCTCCTTTTCAAAGTAGTGTTGATATTAGCATATTTTCATTGTTTTGCCCTCTGATCTTTAGTGCGCACTCACCTCCTTTAATTCTTATTTTCTCATTAAAATCTCCAGGTTGGATAGAGATGTGTAGGTTCTGATGAATCGTATTATAACATTCTCTTCTCACCTAATTCAGGCTTCTGTGTGCAGAGAGATTTCAGTCCCAAAGACTGGAGTAGAAGACCCTATCATATTTTCTATTCCAGCTCTACAATTAAACATTGATACTGTTTTTGTGATACTATATTTTAAAGTAAAAAATTATTACCCTTATAACAGAAAATGTTTTGAAATAAAGATGGAGTATGAAGTATAGATGATAAAAATTTACAACCATATAATCCCATTGAGATTCCTGTTCTCTATTAATTGATTAGAGCTTGAAAGAAGAGATGATGTATTAGTGTGTTCAAACTACAAACACACTTAACTACATATCTCACTTACTAAATGCATAAGATGTTAGATTCTTTTCAGCACCTTTTATGAATTAATGTACTTAGTTAGCACAGCAGGAATATGAAGTATGTAGGGTAATTTTCCCACTTAACAGAAAAGAAAAATAAAATCCCAGAAACAGAAAACAGAGCCAGAAAAAGATAAGGTAACTTTCCTAAGGTTATAGGATTAGTAAAATGTAGAACAAAGAATCGTACCAGGTATTCCAAATTCAGAATATTTTAAACATCATGTTACTCTACTTCTCTTATATTATCTGCTATCACCAAATTACCTCTAATTAGCTATAATTATACTGAACTAAAATTCTAAAGATCCGGGCTCTGGTTTTCCTAAATATACTCTGTTTTATCATCTTTTGTAATACTACATTTTTTTAGCAGATAAAAGAAACTGATAGTATATTGGGAAGTAAGTAATGAGTTTAGTCTGGAATATATTTAATAAATGGAAAAATTTCAGTTGAATTGTAAACTCTTGTATTGGAGACATTGGCCAGGGCTCCTTTATTATGAAATAAATATTTTGGAGTCATCTTGCTAAAAGTGAAAATAGATAAATTACTCTACTTAAAATAAGGTTTACAACTTGTATTTTTTTTACATCCATTATCACACACATCACCTAGAGTAGTCAGTCATTATGACTTCCATTTTATAGAATTTATAAAATAAGCTCAAAAAAGCTTATATACAAGCCAATAAGTTTATGTTAATTCACTCTAATTGGGGTCTCATAAAGAAAATAGCTCAGATGTTTTTGTGATATTATATTTTAAAGTAAAAACTATTTTATTATCCTTATAACAGAAAATGTTTTGATATAAAGATGGAGTATGAAGTATAGATGATAAAAATTTACAACCATATAATAATAAATGTGAAAGTGTGGAAGCTGTTGCTTCTTAAGTCATTCACTCACATAAGTATACATTTTCTTTCTTTGAATCATGAATTTAGCTTTCAAATTTTTTTTTATTTAGGGAAACACATTTAAATGTTTCCTGTATAACAAATGCTGTCAGATTCCAGTAGATTATTACAATAATATTATATTACTGACAATAGTTTAAATTTGTTGGAGTATATGTGACAGAGTATGTGTTTACTGGATTTGTTTTTTGATTTGTTTCATTTTTTTTTACAGTTCAAGAGCAAAGATAGGGTGAATTTTGGGGTTGGTCGATCAGGTAAATATTTCATCAAAGACCCAAGTCTTTCCACAGTGTTGGCTTCTACCCAAAGCGCTTCTCTAAGTGCTTTTAGGGTAGCTAACAATAGCAGTGGTAATTTTCCTTTTTATTGTAGCATAGGGGCTCCCAAGCAAATCTATGTTGTAATAAGAGTGGCTGATGCAAATAACATTTGAATTTAGAGTTCTGTTGATGGTTGTTTTATAGATTTGGGTGTTCCTGTGTTGAGTGTGTACTGCTGACAGTCATATCTTCTTGATATAATGTTCTGTTGAGCATTGTATTATGGCCATCTTTGTCACTTTTTGACTAAAAATCTAATTTATCAGATAGGAGAATAGTAGTTACTACTTTTTCTATGTTACTTATATGAAATGCTTTGCCCAGCTTTTCACTTTAAGTCTATGTTTGTCGTTAGGTCTGAAGTGAGATTCTTCACTGCATAATATATATGGGTCATGCTTGTTTGTCCACTTTGTCATTCTGTATCTTTTAATTAATAAGTACAGATCATTTGTGTTTAGGATGGTTATTGATACACAATGCTGATTTACTACCATTCTATCATTTGTTTCTCATAGTTTTATCTTTCTATTGTTACTTTTTCTATGTGGTTCTATCTGCTTATTTATTTGAATGGCTTTCCCTGGTGGCACTCTCAACTTTTTCATCTTTTCAGAAGTATCTCTAGTCTATATTTTTGTTTTGTGCTTACCATGTGGGTTTTATCAGCCTCTCTATAACTAAAATAACCTTTTTTTTTTTTTTGCTGTTGTCAACTAATTATCATTTGACTATACGGTGTCCTTTTCATCCTTTTTAATATTTTGTTGTTGTCTCATATTATTCTTGTTTGCATTTTTGACTCTATCAATATTCATTATGTTGTTCAAGGTTTTGTGAAGTTTTTTTCTTTTCGTTCATAGTCTAATTTCTTTCTGTATTTCTTGTGAAGCAGGCCTGACAGTGGTTAGACTTGCATGGGAAATTATTTCTCAATCATATTGGAATAACATAATTTTTTACGGGTTAGACTATTTTTTGTTGGTTGTTTTTGTCTTTCAGATTGTAAATATGTCATTTTACCTTCTTCTAACCTTAAGTTCATCTTCTGAGAAATCTAATGAGAGATTGATTGAATCCCTCTGTATGTTGCATTCTTTTTTTCCCTAGGCGTCTTTAATAATTGTTTCTTTAACTTTGACTTTTGATAATACAACAATGGTGTCTTGGTGAATGTTGTTTTGCATTTAGAATTCTGGGTGTTCTTTCAACTTATTGAACGTTCATGTTTAATTCTTTCCTTAGGTACAGAAACTTCTTAGCTATTATTACTTTGATTAGGGTCTCTGTTTCCTTATCTTTCTCGTTCCCTCCTAGAATATCCATTATCTTATGTTTCTCCTCAAAAAGGAGTCTGATACTTCCTGTAGAGTTTCCCATGTTTCCTTCCATTTGGATCACTTCTACATTTGTATCTTCAATTTCCAACAGTCTTTCTTCAGTCAAGATGTCTATTTCATATATTTTTTCACATGTATTCTCATTTCATTCCATGTCTCTCTGCTTAAAAAAAAAAAAAATCTTTGATTTTTCTAATGAATAACTCTCACTACTCCTTGATCTCTTTTCTGAGATCTTGAAACTTCCTTTTTATGTTCGATGATTTTATAATTGTTATTGTAAAATCTGTTAAGCATGCAAATATTGTGTCATTTATATTTGTCTTTGGACTTCTTTCAGCTTTTCCAATTTGTGTTCTGATGTTCCTTTCTACCTAAGCATTTGTGTTTACTTGTTTGCTCTTGTCCTATTGGGGTACTATGTCTTTAATTTTGTGTATATTAGTCTTTGTGTTTCTTGTCTAATTTGCTAGCAGTTCAGGGAGGAATGGGATGTTGAAGTCCATAAAGTTAGTCTTAATCTTTGTGGATAGTGAAGACTATTTCAGAGATATTTGCATGGTCTCTCTTCTCCTTTCTCCAAAGTCAGCTTTGTTCACTGCTTCATGGAGTGTAGATTCCAAGCCCCTACCTCATTGCCCATCTTCTCTGATGGCTAGAATCAGTTTCTCTTTCTGATCACTCATCAGGGAAGGGAGAGGACCTCTGTCTCCCAAGCTGCTGGTAGCAAGATTCATAATCATGGAAGCAAGGCCTCAGAACCCTGTGTGTGTCTAACTGCACTCCTTCCTTATGAAAGATTCATCGTAGGAGTCTATGTGACATAACTGTGTTCAGTCACCAGTTTGCTTTGGTCACTGGAATGGCTTCCATGCGAGCTGCAACTACCTTTGGCTCTGGTTGTTTCACCCCCCTCCCCTGACACATGCACACACACAGCAAACCACTGACCTCAGTGCAAAATATCCATGTATCAATCACCTGTTGCTAAAAAAAAAAAAAAAAAAAAAAAAAAAAACATAAAATTTTCTATTATCAAAATTATGTTTTTCCTCCATTAGGGGAGAGATTTATCAAAACCTCTGTATTCTACCATATATATTGTGGGTCTAATAACTTTTCCCCTTAAATTTGCTTCCTACTTCTGATCATCAAAAATACCTTCCTGCGCTTTGCCACACCTATAGGTGGCAGAGTTGTTGTTTCTGCCAGGAAGCAGCTTGGCATCCTGGACTTCTCAACAGCATCATAAACCACTCCCTGTCTCCTTTCGCAGACCATGGTTTGGTTTTCACCTAGGATGATTTACTATGTAACTTACCTGTAGGCTTGATGAGTGACTTATGCAGTAGCTAACTGTGTGTGTGTGTGTGTGTGTGTGTGTGTGTGTGTGTGTGTAATGAATTTATTTTGGGATTTGATTCTGTTTTATTATCCCATGTATCCATTTTTAGCCCAATACTATGTTGTTTTAATTACTGATACTTTATAGTTCCCTTTCAAGTCTCAGGATTACTTTTGCTATCTGTACTTCTTGTGAACTCTGAAGCCAAGCTGCATGGCTCTGCTGCATCACTAAATACTGGATAATCTTATTTATGATACTTCTACGACTTCTACTTACTCATCTCATTAAGTTCAAATTATATTTGATTTTTAAAGTTTTTTTTTTTTGATTATTTGAACAACATCTGGCAAAAAGTATCCTTCAGTGTGTGTAAGTTGTCAATGTCATTTTAGATATGAAGAGACTGAGATTTAGGGGAGAAAATAGATCATCTTATTATAATTAATCCATATTTCAGACATGCCTTTTAATAAATTCTCACTCCAACGCTCCAGGGTTTGATATCTGGCTCATTTGGGGGCTGACCATTTCATCCTCTTTGACATGACTTGGTGTTCTTATTTTTTCTACAATTTATTTTCAGCCTTTGGATGGACTAGCATACCCTTCCATAACCTTGGAAATGCTTACCTTACTCTATAGACTATGAATAGTCATGACAGCAATCATAGTATTCCATGATACCTATGGGCAAGGTGTATATAAAGTACATTATAAATTTTTATTGTACTTAAATTACAAATAACAATATAAGTACAATATCAATATCATATCCATGTTAAAGCTGTGGAAACTGAGCTACAGCTATTAGTAACTTGCAATAGGTCACATAACTTCTAACTTCCTACTGAGCTTTAAATTCAGATCTTCAGAATCTGAGACAGATAACTTAGGGTCTGCATTATAGAACTGTTCTGAAACACTAAATTGTTTAGGAAGTTGTGTGAGAATATGTGAATCTATGATAATCATATTTTGATTGCTTGTTTGGTTTCATACAGCTTATATAACATGGTCATCAATGTCAAAATACAGAGCATGCTATTAAGTAGCAAGGAACATCAGCATTTCTAAGAAGTGCTGAAAAGCACAGCACAAACAGATATGCTAAATCTGCACAACACTGAAGTAATAACTCAGCTAATGGGAAACATGAATGCAACAGCTAATATCGAATAATGGGTTTGGAGAAAAGTTAGAAAAATGCTTCTCAGGAATTTTTATAAATTTTGGTTAGCTCTGAAGGGTTGATACAATGTTCAGCAGAATGTTCCTTCTTCGCTACTTAGTATGCAGCAGTTAGGAAATTATTAGTTTTCTTTGCTGATGCTTATAATTTAGTTACTTTTTACTTTTTTTTTTTTTTTTTTTTTTTGGTTTATTATGTCAGAGCACCTTTCTGGAGAATAGCTTTTTGAGAGCACTAACCTAATTAAAATAACTGGGTTCTACTTCTGTCTCTGATGTTTTCTAATGTTTGACCTTGCAACAAATATACATTTTCTGGGCCATTAGTATATTCACCTCTTAAATAATGAAATTGGAAGTAATTATCAAGGTACCTAAAATTTTAAAGATATATCTGGCATGCTGTTTCTTTAGGATTCTTTAAAATAAACTTTTTAAATGACTGTATCTAGTGGATACTTTTGTTTTTCTCTCCAACATTCATTCAACATTTTTATTTTTGATGATATGTTGATTTTTCCCTGATTAGCCCATTTTTTTTTTAGATTTTTTTACATTCTATCATTAAATAATGGAAAGGCAGCAGTAATGGAAATGTTTAGTAACATTTCCAGTTATGGGAAACTGGAAGTGAGACTCACCATTTAACTGATTTTCTGTATTTTCCCTACAATTTAGTTAGTGGCCCAGCATTTTCTTAGGTTTCTATTTACTCCACAAGAATTACAATCTGTACTTGTAGTAGCTTTATCTAAGTCATTTTATCAATGTTGGGGATATAAAACTGCAGTTAAATGATAACAATAAGGAGCTAGCATTTATTGAGCATTTTTTTGTTCTAGACAACTTTCTGAACACATTACATGTATTGGTTATATCTATCTAAAAGTAATAAAATAATACGGTTCTTCTTTTTCACCATGTGCGCATACTCGTTCCTCTTACTAACTTTAACCTTTTCTGCCAGATGAAGATATAGTATATGCTGAATTACATATTAATAAGAAAAGAGATAGCCATGCTCTCTTTTAAGACTTAATGTTGAGTGAATGTTGAATGAATACATTAAAAGGAAATAAAGGATGCAAAATTAAGTTTGGCTCAGAATATAAAGGTTTATTTGGCAAATTAAAACTTTAGACTTCTTTCTTTAAGAAGGAAACCAACGTAATTTTTTAAAACAATTTTCTATAGGGAGGGAGGTTTGCTGTGAAAAGAGTACAGAAATTGGGCCTCCCTGGTGGCGCAGTGGTTGAGCGCTGCGCTGTGGAGCTGTAGGCAGCGCAAGATGCTAGTTCAACGCCTGGCCAGGGAGAATCCCACATGGTGAGGCAGGCCTCTCCTGCCTCGCCCGCTGCTCCCCTCAGCACTGTATTTCTGATCTGCCTGTTCTGCTCCCCACTTTGTCTCTAGTGAATCCTCTCGCTACCCCATGCCTCTGGCCTTTACCCCAGCTTGTATGTATAAATAAATAAATCTTTAAAAAATAATAAAGAAAAGAGTACAGAAATGGACTAGAATGGATTTACCAGAAGTAGATTGACTACATCATATTTGTCTCATGTCAAGTTGATAGCCCTTTCTCTCTTGCTGTTTGCTTTATAAGTTAGGGAAAGGAAAGGTATTTTAAATCCAACAAACTGTTTATAGATTATTATTAAAATGATTTATAAAGTCCGAAGACCTATATGAGTCTTTTGGGTGTCAGTGATAATTGAAGTAAACTTTGCCTAAAAGTGAAAAATACTATAATGTAGATAATGATTACTTTTTAAATTAGTCATAATGGAGGAAACTGGTTAAGTGTAAAAAACAGTGAAGAGCTTATAGTTGAAAATGTTTATATTATGTTAAGAAAGGAAAGCATAGCTAAAAAGAGAATTGATGTTTCAAATCTGGTTAGAAGCAGTGACGATATAAAATAGACATACTCATTGATAAGATAAATAACCCTGGCAAGATCAATTTATTGCCTCTCTGCTGTAACAAATGTAAAGCCTTCATATTTAATTTGCCAACAGAAACCCTGGTTGAGGAAGAGGCTTTCTTGGTTCTAATGTACTGGGCTCACATTATAGTTCAGTACCTTCTGGCTCTCCAGTTCAAGGCAGCCGGCAGCACTCAGCACAAAGCAGCTTCCCCTGTCATCCCTTTGGTTTACTTCACAAAAGATTCTGAGGAATGTCATCTTGCTGTGTGTGGCTTCTCGAGACAGACCACAGAGCAAGTTTCTAGAAAGTTCCTCCTGCCCAACACTATAGCACTTTCTTTGCTATTTAATTATTCATGGTCGTGCCTTCTCTAAGGAAGTCTAGATTTCAGTCCTGGTCTGTGTATGGAGACAAACAAGATGGGTTCATACCTTGGCTGCTCTCTCTCTTGGCCATTGGGGTACAACTATCTTAGTAGCTCAGACTGCTTTCACAAAATATCATAGACTGGTATCTTAAACAACAGAAATGTGTTTCTAGGATTTCTGGAGAATGTCAAAGGTCAGAGTCCCGTCATGGAAAAGTCCTGGAGAGGGTCGTCTTCTCATTGCATTCTTAGAGGACAGACAGCAGAGAGGGGAAAGAAATTCTGCCATGACTCGTGGTGCACTGATCTCATTCATGTGGGCTCCACCCATGATCTCATCTATGCTAATTTCCTCCCAAATAACCCATCTCCTAAATTGTCACATTTGAGTAAGAT
The DNA here is from genome assembly GCA_004024925.1 of Scalopus aquaticus. Taxonomy (NCBI): domain Eukaryota; kingdom Metazoa; phylum Chordata; class Mammalia; order Eulipotyphla; family Talpidae; genus Scalopus; species Scalopus aquaticus. The sequence goes on from PVIJ01008553.1 coordinate 64,494, forward strand.
TTCAACATATAAATTTTGAGAAGACACAAATCTTGAGTTCATAATGGTGACTATTTTACATTATATACTATGTGATAGTCTATCTACTATTATGTTATTTATAATTTCTTTGATTACCATGTTATTCAGAATTGTTTTATGTCTTACTAGTCAACCATTTGTTACTCCAATATCTTGCTATAATAAATAGCACTTTATATTATTTTCTGTTTTAATTATTGTATTTTTATCTCCTGACTAAACTCTAATTCATTTAATAACTAAATGGAAGAAAAGAATTAGATGTCCTAAAGAAGTAAACGATATATAGATCTTTGCTATTTCTAAATACTATGAAACTTCCAGGTAAGTTTTTGCCTAATGATTCATCAGTGAATACTGATTTAAAAACTATTACTTTGTATATCTGTTTAGTTACTTTTAATTTGTATTACAGATTAAATATCATTATTATAGTATAATTAACTATATAATGTTAGAAATCCAGTAATAGAATTAAAACCACCAAATAGTGTTTAGTAACATTTTACAGTGCATCTAAGAACAATTCACAAATCGGGAGCTTTCAAATTTAAAAATGATAGAAATCTCTGGAGCATGTCATTACAAAATGACTTGTATAAAAAAAGGAAGAAATTTACAGTGATTTGTTAGTACATTGGGGATTTCCAGAGAGCACAAGACTGGTTAAAAGTGACGACCTTATGTCATTTTGGGGAAGACTGCTTAAGTTTCTTTCATTTTTATCAGAGGTATTTACAAAAATTAACCAAAGTTCAGTTCTGTTTATGTTTATGAAATAAAGTAGATTTAATTTTCTTAAGTGTTTTAAATGACTTTGACTGCTTAGGGAATTTTCAGTCTGGTCTCTACTTCATATTTAATTTTAACCGAACTCATTAATATGGAATATGATTTAAGAACTAACCAATCATACCCTTGCCTTACAAATTGTTATTAAGTGAACAACTAATACTACTCCTTATTTTTTCTAAATGACATAGAAGTGCATTGTTAAAGATCAGTAATGTGAATGTGGTTTCAGTGCATACTTGTTTTTCAAAAAGACCTCCATACATGGCATTTTAAAGAGGGGTTGACTTCATCTCCCATTACCTTTTATGCAACTATAATAAGTTTTCATTTAGAGCTCTGTTTAAGTGTGCAGTTTGGTTGTAGTGTGATAAATCAGGAACGAGTAAAGATAAGAGGTTTGCCTTACTTACACGAGGAGGCATTCACAAAGTCACCCTAGAAACATTGGGAATGGGAAAAGGAAAATGAGCCACAATAATTCTAAATCGGACAGTTTCACAATGAACTCTACCATAGGCGGACAACTTTTAAAACACTTATTTCTCTGCAAATACTGAAATCATGTTAAAATCTAAAATTTGTCAACAATAATTTGCTATAATTTATATTTAAGTAATGAGATGTCAAGGATAATATAGAAATTTGTTTTGTGAAAAAAACAGAAACTGGATTTGATTGGATTCTAACATTAAACATTTTGACTGAAATTATAATGCCTTTTATTCTTATGATTATAATATTATTCATTCATTTTATTAGCAAGTGTTTGCAAATGCTATTCTGCTACGTGTGAAATTATATATAATTATCAATTACAATAATTCTAATATAAAATTAAAGTCATTAGAACCATAAGAATAGATTATTTAAACATATAGCTACTAATGTATAAAACTAAATGTTATACATAAATTTTAATATTATCTTTCATTTTGAAAAGTTAAGTTTAATTATCTTCACCATAACTGTGTAGTAAAGGATAGAATTAGACTTTTAGTGGTGAACTTAATGTAGTATATACACATATTGATTTTTAATGATGCAAACCTGAATCTTAATGTTATAATGCAATGTTATTTAGTATTAAAAAAAGAAATGTGGCTTTAAAAACATTATCTATCTTGATACCTTTCTGAAAAAATTAAACAATTTTTATGTGTGGTGGACACATTAATACATGACTGCTAAAAATTGCAGTAGACTGTGTGAGTTTGAATTCACTGTCATTTACCAACCAAATTCTTCACATTAAACATAATATAAAGGACCAAATATATTATTTACCTCTCCATAGGTTAGTTTAGCAGCCTACATGAAGAAAAGTAGCTAAGAGTAGCTTTTCTATTTACTATATATTTTTATTTATTTTTTATTTTATTTTTTTTAAAGATTTATTTATTTATACATACAAGCTGGTGCACAGGCCAGAGGCATGGGGTGGCGAGAGGGTTCACCAGAGACAGAGTGGGGAGAAGAACAGGCAGATCAGAAATACACTGCTGAGGGGAGCAGCGGGCAAGGCAGGAGAGGTCTGCCGCACCATGTGGGACTCTCCCCGGCCAGGCATCGAACTCGCATCGCTGCTGCCGACAGCTCCACAGCCCAGCGCTCAACCGCTGCGCCACCGGGGAGGCCCTTACTATATATTTTTAAATAAGCATTGTACCTGCATTTTTTTTTTTTTGCCTCCAACTGAAATACTATAAAATGTTTTCATAAGCTCCCATTTTAAAAGTATTTTCTTACTGAGTAATTGCAATTGCATTAAGCATTTGGAATGAGTAGGAAAGAACTGAGTGAAAGCAAATGAATCCATTAAATCTCTGTTGAATAGAGACAGGTCAATAGAGAAAAGTCCTAACTCAAAACATTTATTTCTATAACTACAAAATGTTCATTCCTGAATTTTCTAGGTAAAGCTAAAAGTGAGGTTAAAAGATTATCCTCAGATTTCCTAGGGAGAAAAATGTTTGTGTCACGGTAGTTTCCTAGAGGGGAGGTTACAATAACCCTATCCAGTGTGACACTGTTAGCATAACAGGCTGGAGGGAGACAAGAAAAAAGGCACAGAGATACCTCTCAATCCAGAAAGTGACCCTACATCAGAGATCACATCTAAACATCCCTTGATCTAATATCATTTAGCTTTAATATGTCTTTCATATAGGTTGCGGAAATGAAGGAGACTGGGAAAATTTTACTTAAATCTTTGGTGAAGGGCAAGGAAGTAATATTTTTAAATTGAATATTTTTTTCATTTTCTCTCTCTATATATATATTTCATTCTCAAAATTCAAAAGAATTCTATTTTGTAATGTTATAAAGTATGTCTGACACCTTATCCTAGTTTTAGCACTAATGATTTTTTCCATTTAATTCTTCTCATGCCATAAGCCCATTTAAATTTTGCATGAAATACTTTGTTCTGATTCTGGGTTTTAGGGCATTCTAGTACCAAAATTGAATAGGTTAGTATTTAAGACAACCTATATTTTTGCCCTAAAATGCATTTACTTACCATCCCATATGGAAATACTTAAATCACTTTCAGTATGTGTCATCTACCCCCACATTTTTTTGAGGATATAGTAGTAACAGTTGTTACTAAATGATAATGGCAACTAGTTGCAGAAGTATTTGGTGACCAATATATTTAGTTAATGACTACATTATCTTCATCCGAGTCATTTCTGGAGTCTAATTGATATTACAAAAACTGTAAAATAGTTTCCTTTTCTTTCTCAATATTTATAAAATTTCTATCATTAGCACACAGAATAAGTGAGAGTTCTGGAAACAGGATTTTTTTCATATGATAATGTGCATTTTTTTGGTGATTTTTCAAAGCTCTCACTTTTTTATTTTCATTTTTGAGGAAATTTACTTAATGCAGTGAGAAGTATCTTATGAATTCAATTTCACTCTTGATGAATGTATCCAAGAGCTACTTGGAGCTGACAGGTAATATATCAGTATAAGTACTTGGGTTTTTCCCCATACTGAAAGAAAGAAGGAAAGTCTGAGTTTGGAGTCAAATTGTCTTAAAGGTCTAGAGGCCAGGATAATACATTTCATGTAAATATAGATAACGTTCCCAATAAGCCCACAAAGTTATATTGGATCAAATGTTGCCCTGCTGTGCACAAAAGCAGAACAAAGTACTTAAATAGTATGTCCCTCCATAGAATCCACCACAGTAACACTAACAGTCTCCCACAATGAAAACATATGCTTTATTCTATATTTTTAAATGTCAGTAGCAACTTTATATGCAACAAACACTTATTACTGATTATAGCAATGTATGTCCTACAGAGATACAATGTTGAATGAGACAGAATCTCATTTTTACAGGTTTTGTATACAAACAGAACTATATTTTGACCTTTTTCATTTTGCCAGATATTATTCAGACATCAATTATTTAAATAGTGCTTTTGTAAATTTATGAAACTTAATACAAGCTTCTAACCTCTCTTTAAGCTGTAGATATTAAAAAAAATAGACTCTCCTTACTCTGACATATGGCATCTTTTCTAATCCAGATGGCGATATTAAAGTTATTTTTAGTGTAAATTACCACACTTTTATTTTTCATATGCTTCTTGCTTAGCTGGATTTCAAATCTACCAAAATATTCAATAAAATACATAGGGATTACTGCTTTTCTTAGCTCTTCCCAATTCTTTAGTTACTACATGCATAGTAATAACCACCTTGAAGCGGCTCATTCACTGGAGCCAGCTGCTAGGGTCATATCCTAAATACAGCTTAAACAGCAGGCTCCAATCTGATGAAACCTGACCGGAAATCGTGGAGCAAACAGAAGCTCAGCAGTCGTTCATATTTAAGATTCAGCAGGCACACAAAGCTGAAAGCACCTCTTCTGCTTTGACATTATCTATAGGTCCAATCCTCAATATGCTGATTCTATCATAATACAGAAAATTGGTTAATTCCCTCTGGAAATTAGCAATAAAAAAAGTCTCTCCTTGAATTGCTCTTGCTCCTTCTTTTGATTGGCTGATGTTATCTTTCGTTTACCTGAGGAAAAAGGAACATTTGAAAAAAAAAGTGTGTCCATTTATAAAACACCTGCACATTTTCTGTATGTTTTCAGTGCACATGAGAAGTGAAATCTGCAAATGAACTGAGGTAGGTATTCTCCAAATTTAATTAGCTAATGAAATCATAAAGAATTCATGATATTATGGAGGTTTTTGATTAAATATTTTAAGCATAGCTTTTCTATGATAAGCATGTTTGGCATTTGACTTAAAGAATAAAGTACAGGGTATGGATTCTGAAAACAGTATATTTTTATGTTACTTCTCAGATAGATTGGTACATCACTCTTTGCTGCAATGCAGGTGCACACCCATGCTATCATACACCCACACCTGCTATAATAACCTGATTATGTTACACATTAGTTAAAATGTGAAATAGGCAAACATTCACATGGAATTCATTATGGAAGAACATATGTAGAAAGATTACGACAACATAGTAATTCTGGAGGTAACACTTTTGATATCTGTGGTATGTTGAGCACACCATACACAGACTACTTCCTCTGACTTTTGCAAATGTGCGCAGATATCTGTTAAATGTGCCACAATATTTGTAATTACTGTGATCTTTAAAATTTGGATTAAATCAGTCTTCTTGTGATATAAGTGCACTGATGAATTTCTGTATTTAAAGCAACAATGGATATGTTCCACATACATTCATTTAGAAGTATGAGGAATCCTTAGTTTTTTTTCTGTTTTAAACCAAATATATAGACTTTTCTTATTAATATATTTGATTATGGTATTTCATTTGCCTTTTATGCCAACATGCAGGTTTTTCTTTCCACCTTCCGCCCGGGCAAGGATCACTACATTTTAAATTGCCTTGCTCACAATGCCCAACATTGCACCACCAGCCAATTTAGATGCTGGCTTAATGAATGCTTTTGATTAAGATAATGATACTTATCTAGTTACTATTTACAGGCCACTTAGCAACAGGGATCACATTTCAATTCTCTAGCATACCTTGTGGCTTGTATACAAATTTGAGAGACATAAGCACGATTTTAAAAAACTGTTTATTTTAACCTTTCTGATTTGACTATCTCCTTTCCTGATCTTGGAGCCGTTCTCTAGTCTTGGGTGTCACCTAAAGTTTATATTAGATGTATTACACAGTTTTGAACTCAATTTTATTCTTGCTGAGCAATTTCTTCTTCCATTATTCTTATTGGTTTTCATTTAGAAACTCATGACCATAGGGTAGAAAAAACAACTTTTTTATAGTGGCTTGAACATAATTCTTTTTATAGATATTAAAGTTTGCTTTTATTTTTAAAATTGAGGTGATGTTGGCTTACAACTTTCTGTATGATTTAGATATATAGCATCACCCCCCTTCAGAGTTAACACACCACACCATACAATATACTACTACGAAACCCATAATCCTCCACTACAGTCCCACATGTTCCCTCCCCATTTATTCTCCCCAGCCCCCCTCAGCCTCTGATAGTCTCAGTTCTACAGTCAGATTTCTAGGGTTTGTATGACTTAATCTGACACGTTGTTTTGCTTCTCTACATTTCACTTAAAATTGACATCATTTGCAATTTGTCTTACTCCTGACTTACTTCTCTTAGTATATTCCCCTCTAGTTCAACCATCTTGTCACCGATGGCAACAGTTTACCTTTCTTCCAGTGTGCATATGTACTATATATTTATAACCCACTCATTTGTCTTTGAGCACTTGTTTCCCTAAATCAGCTATTGTAAATAGAACTGCAGTGAACATAGGAGCTCATGTATTCCTTTGAATTAACATCTTTATATTCTTTGGGTAGCTACCTAGGAGTGAAATTGTGGGCTCATCTGATAGATCAAATTTTAATATTTTGAGAAACCTCTATTCCATAGGGTCTGGACCAGTCCCACCAACAGTATACAGGGGTTTCTTTGTTCCCAAACATCCATCCTTACCAGCATGTTGCTCGGGTTGATATGGGTCACTCTTAATCTCTCTGTGTTAATCTCTCTGTGGTTTTTGTTTGCATTTCCCCGATGATAAGCAATGATAAACATTTTTTCATATGCCTCCTGCACATCTATGTCTTCTTTGGAGAAATAACTGTTTAGCTTTTCTGCCCATTTTTCCATTGGATTCTTTGTTTTATTTTTTATTGAATTGTTTAAGTTTTTTGTAAATCTTGGATGTCAACCTCTTGTCAGGTGTATTATATACAAATATTTTTTTCCCATTCATAAGGTGGCCTGTTGTCTTCATGATAGTTTTTTGCAATTATGCAGAAGCCTTTTAGTTTTATGTAGTCCCAATTGTTTAATATTCTCTTTTCTTCTTCATGCTGCTAGAGATAAACCCACAAAGACATCACCGAAATCTCTGTCATGGACTCTTTTGCCTATGTTTACTTCTATGCATTTTATGGTTTCAGATGTTACTATACAAGTTTCTTTTCTGCTTTAATTTTTTGTGCATGATGTGAAATAGTGCTCTAGTTTCATTTACCCCAGGTTTGCTTTGTTGACATGCATCTGTGAAGGTGGTATGATCCTGTTACTGAATCACATATGATGTTCAGCAAACCTATGTTACCTCAAGGAAATTAAAATCCCACACCTCTTTATTATTATTGATTTTCACATTATGTTTTCCTTTCACCTCCTACTTATAGTCAAAATTCTTGCAAGACTACATTCATCCTGTCTTTTTTCTATTTTCTACTATTGTTTGTTCTGCTCTGTTCTTTTTGTCCATGCTATTTCACTCTGATTTGTCCTTCCAAAATCGCCTGACACTGAATTATATTCACACATTCCTCTCTTCTGTTTCTTGATTTCTCAAGTTTAGTAAATTATACTTTCTAAATATCTATTTAACACATTATAAATGCTGTTTCTATGCATATTCACATATGTGTTTTTATATGCACATGAATACACATACACAAACCCACTTCCCTCCATTCCCACTCCTGTTACCTTTTCTAACCTTGCTTTTCTCCTGCCTGGATCACTACTAAAATCACTAACATCAAGTACTAAAGTTATTGAAATATATAATTGAGGCAGTATTTGACATTAAAAAATGGGAAAGATTGATACATATAAAAATATGCATAGTACTGCTGGAATTATAGAACTAAAAGGATAACTTCAGAGAGAAGGAAGTAACAATCTAGTCTACCTTAGTAGACTGATGCAGAATTTGGTATCATGAAAATTAAAGTTGACTGGTTTGATAGATTTTATTTTACTTGGACTCAGTATTTTAGGATTGTTGATTAGGTTTTAATTGCTGCTATGAAACTTGTAAGAATCTATGTGGAATTGATGACCTAGTGTGTGCTTGCTTTCTGCTATAAGTTTTTTTAAAAATTGGGCATCTTGGTGAGACAAGAACAAATAAAATGGATGAATTTATTTTGTTGATTTTTTGGACCCCTTTTGGAGAATGATATTTCTATCCATTCCAATACTAGCAGACATGCTTTACCTGGGAGTTATGTCAACAGTCCTCTAACTGGTCTCATTTTCCACTTACCTTTTTCTAAAACATCAACAGAGCAAACACAGATTGTGTAGAATCTTATAAAACAAACCATGTAAAATCATTATTTTTCCTGATTCAAACTATCAAATGACGCTTTACAAAAGGATGAGATTCTTTCACAAGGCTTATAAGGCCCACATGAACAGGTATCTTATATTTTTTCAGCACTTTCCTTCTTCCCAAAGTTTCCATATCTGTAGCTCCTGCTGAAAATATCTTTTCAGGAAGACAATCTAAGACCATCTTTTTTTTCACCCACCATCTTATCCTACTAATACTTTAGGCCTTTGATCTTTGTCCTATTCATTGTTTTTCTTTTTTTTTTATAATATATATTTTTATTGTTATTTATGTCTTTTACATTTTGCATTCCCCTT